>JAULBZ010004265.1:0-15015 GCA_032360805.1 Neoturris breviconis | reverse complement strand
CGGTAAATTTGAATTCGATAACAATAAGGGTACCTGCAAAAGCAACAAGCCCTATTTCAATAGAACAGTTAAAGTTGTCATTCCTTCTCTTTTTAAACTTCCTTTGTAAAACACATGTATGTAACGTAGGAAAACAACTTTTTCCAAATTAGAAAATATATTTTTATTTCCCACGCTAAATAATACTAACTTTACATATTTCGTTTGAAAATTATTGTTTCTACAACCTCTATCCCATGATCTTTTGTACTAACCTCTGCAGCATAGTGTTTCAGGGAGAAAAACATGGGATACAGGTTGAATTACTATTTTGTATAAATTAAATTCCTGTGAATCGAAAAATTGCGTCTTCACGAATGCGTGCAAAAAGGAAATAAATAGAGGGTATATATATACAAGGGGGGCTGAAAATTAAAATGATAGAACCTGGGCATTCCAAAAAGTACGTATCTGGGGCGTTGTGCTTAAGTTTAACTATTGATAGAAATATGTAATATTTAATATGTGATGAAAACAAGATTTTAAAAAGAAAGCCTATAATCGACCTCCAAAGTTAAATTCGAGCTAATTTCGCCCTGTACTAATTTTATAACAGCCGTTCATTATTCACTTTCACTTTCAATGACAGAGATGGACTATAGGCGAATTCGTTAGCACAAATTCTAGATAAAGCCATTACATTGGTTGAAAGCGTCAGGTGACGTCACTTTCAACCAATATAATGGTTTCATTTAGAATTCGCCTAGTGGAGAGTCACCTTAAATTATGCAATGTGTATTGCCATATCAGTAGTCGAAACAAGAGCAAATAGTCAATGTGGAGGAGGAACTTTTGAACATAGCTTCAGGTTTTGTAGCCTGGAGCTATGCTGCTCAAATGTCCCTCCTCCACAGAGATTATTTGCACATATAAGCATTATAATAAGCATTGTACGAATATCAAATTCGTTATTGTCGCTCTTTACAAAGATACTGCTAGGTGTCATACTGTATTAAAATATATTTAATTTCTCAACAAAATCCTTTGTAAGGGTTTGTTTTTCCACGATGCGAAAAATTCGCTGTGAAAGCCAAAAGAAGACACTTTATCGATTTCTACCAATGGAGTGTCTTCTTTTGGCTTTCATGGCGAATTTTTCGCCTCGTGGAAATTTGCCTTAAAAGTACTTTGTAGTGGTTGAAATACGAGTAAATAATCTCTGCGGAATTGTGTTTTTGAGCATAGCCTCAAGCTAGAAAGCCTGAAGCCACGCTTAAACTCCCACCTCCGTAGGGATCATTTGCTCTTATTTCAGCCACTGCCTGCAAATGGTTGGCTATTACATCAGCTGTTGTGTGAAGATTTGAATAGTGACGATTTGTTGGATTTACACCAATCCTTGGATAGACACTTGAGTCTGGTGAACGAAAAGTGGACTTATTTCATTATCTAGATAATCGATACCAACCTAAAACGAGGGGAAAAATTTCCATTAGCACTATCTTGGTAGATAGAAATTGATGTTACACAATGTGCGACCTTAAATTCCACAAATGGAATTTCTTTGGCTTTTGCGCAACATTTTCCGCGAAATCAATCTTTAATCGGTATACATTTATAAGCAAATCTGTCCATGTTTTTGTGATTGGTACTTATAGGGTTTTGAACTTATGGGGTGTCATTGATTTTTAAGGCACATCAATTTCTACTAATGGAAGCCTTCTCTTGGCTTTTGCAAGGAGTTTTCCGCCTAATCAAACTTTGCAACCTTACATACCACTATTGTGTAACTGTATAGATTTCTATACGTACCAGATTGTTATCATCTGTTTCTTTAAAATGATGACCACTCATTGGTAACAACATAAATCTTGGAGGATTATTGACTAACTGTACGACACTGTGTTCTTCCTGAGATGTTGAAGATAATCGAGACGAATGACCCTGTAGTGAGTGTTTATCCATATTAGAAATCGAGCCAAATATAAGCTGAAATAAATAATATAAAGATAGGTGACGTCACTTTTAACCAATGTAATAATGGCTTGATTTAGAATTGGTGCGAATTCACCTAGTGGACATCCGCCGTTAACGTTAGATAAATTTAATTTGCACCAAATTATTGATAAAATATTCACTCTTTTTTTTTGCCCCACACTCTCGACCCTGTCCCACCCTGTCCACCCTGTCCACCCTCTCCCATAGTAACTAACGACATTGTTGGGGAAGAGGAGCACAACATTAAGTTTTCTCTAATAAAATTATAGAATGGCTAGAGTTTTCTCAAAGGATTTTGTTCAACTTTCTCATACATGCACATCGTCAGCATTCGTACACCAGATAAACTTCTTGATAGTGGGCGTTGTCTGACGCTGGAACAACGTTTTTGCCCACTGAGCAGGAACTGCTTTATAGCCTGACGGTATGCTCAAAAACCCCTCCTCCACAGTGATGAATTACAAACATATGGATAGATAATAGTTAGCTAATATAACATTAATTAATAAGGACAACCTCATTACCAGGCCCTTTCTTGAATGTTAGAAGACTTAAACTTACCCATGTTCTGTGTAGTTGTCTTTGTACAAATACATTCATGTGCGGTGTGAACACATCCAGATCAAATGGGTCAATAAGTTTTTCTAATTGTTTGATTAATTTGTTCCCTCTCTGTCTATATTTCACTAATTTCTAAACAAAAAGAACAGCTACAGATTGATTTACACTAAGCGAAAATCAAATAAGACATTCCATTGGTAGAAATTGACGTCACACATCGAATGGAATATCTGCTTTTGACGGATGGACTGGTTTCTTCATAGCAACATAATTTATAATACTTATATATTTTCAAAAAGGGGATACAGCAAGAGACTATATAGTTTATTCTTCCTCGTTTTTTTAACGTAAGGAATAATGACAGAATTTTCATGTAAAAAGGAATGGTTAATTTAATGTTCCTTCCAATTTCACATCAAGGGTAAAAAATTGATTTTTAAAATAAATGGGCGTACCTTGTCTTTATTATCAGACGCTCCACCAAAAAATTTCAAGATGAATTTTAAATCGAACATCATCTGTAATGCTTTGTTTTGGTATAATACTACATTTTTTGAAAGAAACTCTTCGTGTGATTGGTAGATTGAATATCCAATCCCAATACACAGTTCATTAATAGTAATTCTAAATAAATAAATAAAGTTACTTCAGTTTCTCGACAGAGTAAGGTAAATAACCAAACCTGAGAATAAGCCCATGCGGCTGTGGAGGAGAGTATTTTTGAACAGAGTTTTAAGCTTCAAAGCTGAGAACTATACTCTAAATCACTCCTCCACAGGTGCTATCCCGTTATAAGTTATAGTCAGGCTTGATAACTTGTTTAAGTTTTCAAAATAAGTGTCTGAGATGGAGAGTGTTAAGTCAGAGTTCTTCAAATTGATTAAAAAAGAAGCCAACCAATTTTAATATCATTGCGTCAGTACCCTCTTCCAGTCATCAAATGAAATAAAAAGATAATTATTATTAGAAATAATAGAGCTTTTAACAAAATAATGAAAACGAGGTGTTTGTTTTTTAAAATAGAACTTGTTGCAATAGAACTTACGTAGCGACTAGGAAGTTATTGCATTGTAACACATTCTGCTTTGAGCAACAAACATCTCGTTTTCAATATTTCGTGAAAAGGTCTAATATCTAAATTGAGTTTCAATGAAACTTTAAAACCAATGTTACCTATCTATAACACTACCACCAATTCTATGAAATTCTTCTGCAGTACGGTGAAACAGAGATGATAAGTAGAATGATAACTGAAAGAAAAAATATTACTATCTCAGAATTTCAACAACAACCTTTTTTAGGCAGATTTGACCTTATATTACAGGCCTTTGAGGGGCTCCGTATTACTGTCATTTCAAAGGTTGATGGTTGATTATAATCTGAGATAAATTTTAGGAAAAGTCACCATTCACGATTCATTTTCCAGTTGAAAAAATAAATAAATAAACCCATTGTTTGGCTTGCAAAAATTTGAGATCTCCCGAAAAAATAACCCGCAAATATAGCAAAATGTGCCTTGGCTACAGATTTACAAACCCACCTGTGAAGGAACTCTAATATTAGATTTTAATTTTTCCCCTTTTTCATTTTCTTCTTCTATAGCAACAACTTCCCAATTGGTAGTTGCAAACAATATATAATCTTCTGAATCATTCAACGTTCTCTCCACGGATCTACCGCACATTTTACAGACCCATTCAGTCCATATTGAAAAACCAACTTTAGTCTGGTCTGTAAATTGTTGTTGAATGTTTATAATGCTTTCTGATTTCTTAAGGAGATGCTTTCGGCTAAACTGACGTGATAGTTGACGGCGTAATTGAGGTTTTGTAAGAGTATTTTCATACGTTACAACTTTTTGCATATTGTGACATAGGTCTGGTACACTCAAACAAAAACGACTCAAGAACGTTGCTCTAAATTTAAAAAGTACTAATTAACAATAATCCAGCATAAGTCTTGAAATAACAGTCAGACATCTCCTGTGGAGGAGTGTTTTTTGAGTATCGTTTTCATATGGAAAGCTGAAACTATTCTAAAAAAGATGTCAGACAGTTTATTTTATGGCTTGCGTAGCATTCTAAATGGGGTACAAAAAGCCATTAAACAGTCTGAGGTACTAGAGGTAGGAGGTACTAAAAGAAATGTCGGATTTTATGGTATGATTAATGTTTTTGTAAATACTTGTGGTTGTTGTTGTTGTTGGTGTTGTTTTGATGAAGACAAGTCTTAGAACTAGTGGTCGAAATAAAAGCCCCTGATACTATGAAATCCCTACAGCACAGTGATTATTCACTCTCGTTTCGATTACTGACATCATCCTTTGATTTAGCACTCTTCCAAATCATGGACTTAATTACGAAATGGGATAAAAATAATGTAAAATGTGATCTAAAGTTAAAATGTTGTGTGTTGTATTCCCAGGATATTGTAATATTATATCGTTATTGAGTACAGCTTCACACTATAAAGCCTAAAGCTATGCTCAAAAATCCCTCTCCTGCAGTATCTAAAATAGAAATTAGAAGTATCTAATAAAAGTCAAATAACATAAAATTGACTGGCTTAAAAAGAAGATTCTTTACACAGTACTTTTCTTAACAGATATCATTGTTAAAATAAGAGCAAATAATCACTGTGGAGGATGGACTTTTGATTACAGCTATAAAGCCTTAGGCTATACTAAAGGTTCACTCTTCCACAGTGATTATTTGTTCTTATTTTAGGCAATGTGCTATGTTACTAACTTGTCGATTAGAAACGTGACTTCAGCTGAATCTTTTGAAGGAGTGTCGGTCAAATCCCCTTCAATTTTTTTAAACATATTTCCTATAAAATTGCACAAAACTTTTACATTTTCAGTGAAGATGGAGGTCAAAAATTCTTTCATTAATGCAGCATCATCATATTTCTTAAAGGGCTCTGTTGTTTCACCATTCGATAAACCATCTTCAGAATCAAATATGAGCTTTTGTACCTAAATAAACAATCAACTTTATAACCGTGGTCAGAAGTACTTAAAGTTGGATCTCTACTAGACACGTGAATTCTATATAAAATCAGTGCATTGGTTGAGAGTGACGTTTAACCACTGTAATGGCTTCATTTAGAATTCGCAGCATAGCTGTCAGCAATAATGAGTAGAAATTTACTGCAGCACCAATCCTTTAGTTCCCTTAAGTTTGTTGACACCTGATGTTCCACTTCAAACTATAGAGAGCTAGGTTAAGGACGCCATCAAATTGCTGGCTGTTGTTCAAACACTCCACTTCACAGTTCCTGATATAAGTGACAGCGATTCTGATAATTCAAAACTTTAATCAAAATCAGCAATTATACATTAACATTTTTTTAAATAAAATATTAAACAAAAACAATTATACCCAATATCCTTTGGGTATACCAACATATTTTTTGGAGGCCAATAAAAAAATTGTGAGCAAGTTCAAATTAAGCACTCAAAACTAGAAGACATAACCACTATGGAAGAGTGATTTTTGAGCATAGTTAAAAACTACAAAGTATGACACTATGTTCAAAAAACGCTCTTCCACAGTGATTATTTGCTCTTACACTAATACTGATAGTGCATTATAATTATACATACATCCTTTTTGATGGCTCTTATTCTTCTTTCATTTTCATCGAGCTTATCTTCATCCTCATCTTCACATATGAAATATCTCACATCAATGAGTATTGTATGAAGACTGGTATTCAACTGATTACATAACCTGAGCAATAACCAAAGAGAAGAAGAGTAATGAGTCAAAAATCTTGCAATGGATAGGTTTCTTCATACGGAAGAAACCAATCCGTTGCAAACTCGTTGACTATGGATGTAAATTCCAAACAAGCAGACATAATATACAAAGCCTGAAGCTATGCTCACAAATCCCTCCTCCACAGTGATTATTTACTCTTTTCTCAACCTTTTTTTGTACCCAGCTTTACACTTTTATTTATATTTTTACTTTTTTATAAGAACGTACCTGATTGCTCTACCTTTTTAAGGCTCAAAAGGTTTTTAACATGTTCTTAACAACATCTCTTTTTGACTGGTGCTAGGATGACGATCTTGTTGGACAACAAGTACCACAAATTAAAGGGATGTATGAAAATAGCTGGTTTCTCGATCGGAGATATTTTTTATTTTAACGGAAAGATCCGAAAGTACACTTTGTTGATGTTGAATTTAATGATACAGAAATGATATTTCCGTAATCTGTTATGCGAAGAAAAAGAATATACCTTTAGTAATTTTTGCAGGTATTATTTTTGCGAGTGAAAAAAAATTGCATTTAAACTGGAAAACTTTCGTATTCACGAGAAAATGGATACAACAAAAATAAAAAGTCTTTGTGGGCTTAAAGCCTTAAAATCCATGTTCTTAAAATTAGCATATTTAAGCTTTATTTTCTTATAAACTATGTTCTTATAAAAAAACACAAACACCAGGAACGTGTTTTATTCAAACAACATACCTCTTGATAGCTGGCGTAAAATATTTGACTTTTAACGATAACATGTCTTCTCCACTCTGACCGGACGAATCTATGACTGTTGATAAATCTTGTGGAAATTCATGCCATATAAAACTGCTAATGTCATGATCCCAACAGGAATCATCTATAGTATTTGTTGATTCAGTAAGTTTCACCAAGACATCTGTTAAACTATTTGAAAGCTGTGCAAAGCATGAACTAAATTGTTTCTTCAGTATCGCCTGTAAAGTAAGGGACCGTTTCAAAAATAATACTTATGGAGAAGAGTATGGTGTCAATGATCTGGAAATGGATTGATTTCTTCGTACCAAAGAACCAATCCATTACAAAATCATTGACTTAACAGCCTTGCCCATGGTGTTACTTTTATTGAATTTGATCAAATTTTGTTTCTATAAACCTGTGGAAGTTTTTTCAGGAATGAAACTTTGACGTTTTAAAAGATTTAAACATATATTTCCATGAAATCTGTAAGGTTACTTTTCAAAAAGTAGTTATTTTTCTAGGTTTCAAGGAGCTCAAATCAGATAAATGTGGCTAAAGTAAATTCGTAGTGAAATCAAAGAAACCAATCCATCTTAGACATATTAATTATTGTGTGTAATGTATAAATTTACAATATTTAGCAAAAATTAAATTTTCAGGTCCGCCAGAGCCAAAATAAGTACACGTGAAATCTTGACAAAATTGGTGATCTGATTCAGAATGAGAGTAGATGGAAACACCTTCCATTTAATCCCTGTTCTTCTGCCTTTTTTTTTTGAGTTATAAAGTCCTAGCAACAAACTATCCGCATTTTGTTTTTCCTATTGTGGAAATTTTTCCCAACTCGCAAAATCAAACAAAAAGCATAAGTACCTACTGTAATCATGAATCATGAATCGGTAAACTTTTTCCACTTTGCAAAAATTAATACACGCAAAATCAAACAAAATGCTAAACACATGAAAATTTGTACACGCCAAAATTAAACTTTTTATTTCGTAAATATTAATGAGACGCTCGTGGATCAGGTATTTATCAGAACTGATTACTGTACTTCTGAATTATGACTATATTTAAACTACTTCTCCACATTGAATATTTTTTCTTATTTTGAGCACTGTCAACACAACACTGAAATAAATCAATTATTTCTCACCTTTGCTCTTTCAGAAAATAGTGGACGGAAAAATTCATCCCAAATTGACAGATTACGATTCAAACATATTTGACAATAGGCTTCCCATGAACCAACTGTTACATCATCATCCTGTAAGAAAGCAGAAAAGTAAAATGACTGTCAATAATTTTAACCAAGTACTCTTTCTTTGCAGATGTTATTTTCAAACATCACCTGTGAGGGAGTGTTTTTGAGCACAGTTTTTAGATACAAAAACACTCCTTCTTTGAGTCTTGGAATGTCATTGTTTTATATTATTTTTCAAAACATTTTCAAAATAAGATAAACCAGTAACTAGCTTTCCATATTTCTCAAAATTATGAGTTAAGCTACGCAATGACTAACAGATGTTTAAATCTGGAGATTCAGCAAGCTGGCAATAACTCGAACAAATGGTATCATATTCATGGCTGAAGAAAACAAGGCTTTATAACAGATATAAAGAAATGGTTTACATCTTTCTTTTCACTTTTAAGTAACTCATAAACAGCATCCCTTATAGCAGCAAGTCCTTTGATATTGTTGACAAAGGTTAGCAAGTTCTTTACACCTTGTTGTACATCTTTTATACATCTAGAAAATTAGTTGAAATGTGACGTCATTAAAGTAACTATTTTTCTCATAGAGTATCTACCAAAATACGACAAAGCAAGCCTGAATATAACTGCTGGACATCACCTGTGGAGGAGTGCTTTTTGAGTATAGTTTTTAACTTAAAAGCTGAACATTATACTAAAAAAACACTCATCCACAGGTAATGTCCGGCAGTTATATTCAGGCTTGCAAATCATAATTGTATCTGTGAGAAGTACTGAAAATCCAATGAAAATCATTCACAAGGCTTGAGAAAATAATCAGAATTATCACCATAAATCATTCGACATAAAACATACCCATTCAACCATTCGATAGCATGTTTCTGTATATAAGATACTGATATAGAGACAGGAACACTTCGTAATTTAGGTACAAATCCTAAAAATAAAACACCACGAATTATGGCCTTTTCGGCAATATTATGCAAATATTTAAGGAATGTAAAAAGCACATTATTTATTCTAGAATGTTTTGAGTAGAATTGAGATCCCTTGTAACATTTATGAGGCTCTATTGCCTTACTATATCACTAATAACACAAGTCTTCTCCTTTTAAAAAATACATGGCGAAAACCCCCCAATTTTGCACTGATAAACATGATCTGTGTGTGTGATGAGCTCTCCTGAAAACATTTTGTGAGTGTAACAACATATGCAAGATCACAAATGGAGAAGACTGCAAAACAAGACAAGGTTATTTCAGCTCTTTTACAACCCACAGTGTTCAAAATAAGAGCAAATAAATAACAAAGTAGTGATTTTCTAGCATAACTTCATGTTATAAAGCCTGAATCTATGCTCAAAGATCACTCCTCCACAGTGATTAATTGCACTTAATTCAAGAATGGATCTGTAAATGAAAGGTTGTCTTAAGCAGTCTTTACATGGACCCCTAAATAAGTTTCAACCTAAACGTTTTTGTATTTGATTGGTTTCTTCATACCAAAGAAACCAATTAATTGCAATCTCGTCTAGGGATTAATGTAAAGGTTATCTTACCTGACACACTTTGTGGTAGATATCTTGAAACAGTTAATAGATCAACATCATCTCCAAAAAGCGACTGGAAAACTAAAATTGTTGATAAGAGTTGCTTGAGTTTTACAAGTACTATGATGTATTGTAAAATACAGAAATGAAGATGACTGAGTAACAATAATATTGACAACTATTAGGACTTGCAAACTAAACATAGAATTAAAAAATAGGGACAGTCATTCTTTTCACTGAGATGGCAATTTTTATTTCTAGCATGTTTTCAAATAATTCATGTCTTATAAGAAATACTATTTTACTTTTTCATGCTGATTGATTATTATGGTTATGTTTGCTCCAAAAGATTCTCTGGTGTATTGCTATATAGATTCAAAGAAATTAAAACAACTAAAACCTTGTAGAAGATTGTAATGTCAATGACTATGCAATCGATTGGTTTATTAGATCTGGATAGACCAATCAAATGCAAGATAAGCCTGAATATACTGTCAGACATCACCTGTGGATAAATGTTTTTTGAGGATGTGCTTTAAAGCTGAAAACTATACTCAAAATACCCTTCTTCACAGGTGATGTCTGGCAGTGGCCATTATATTTGAAATATTAGTAAATAATCACCGTGGAAGATGAATAATTTCTTGCTCAAAAATCTTCCTCTAGAATGATTATTTGCTTTTATTTTAAACACTGGACATTTTCTAACTCAGGGCTCGAAATAACAGCCGGTCATGGCTGTGGAAGATCAGGACAAGTTGGCTGAAAATATTCTGAAAAATCTCTCCTCCACAGTGATGACCGGCTGTTATTTCGAGCTCTGCTAACTTACATACCTGTTGTAGTGTCATTTGATTTTTCATTTGTTATATCAAGAAGAATTTTATAGAACAGTGGCTTTTCATCTAAAAACAAACAAAAAATAATATAAGTTCTACCTGTGAAGGAGGGTGTGTATATCAATTAACTTGTAATTTGTTTGATTTCTTCACTAACAGGAATCACTGCTAAAATCTATATAATATTTTGTACTCAATTAAAAAATGTAAAAATCTTCTGTTTTAACTATAACTATAGACTGAGATCAGCTACAAATTATAAACAAATTATTTGAAATATAATATACCTAACTTCTGTTGAGAATCATCAGTATGGAACAGTATTACCATCTGTTGAATAGTCAACTGTATCATATGTGTGATATCGCAAATTTGCTTCTTTACACTTACAGCTAGAAATTAAAAAATACGTTGTTAGTAATATTACAATTGTACAGAAATTTGTATTGATATAACCCTTTTTATCGGCTCTTGACAATATTTACAAGCCATCAGTCCATCTAGTATAGAAAATCATGATTTGCTTGAATTTAGTCAAAACCTCATTGACATCAAATTTTTGAATAATATTGTGTAGTTTGGTGATACTAAATTTCAAGATGGTATCATGCCTCTTTTGTTCATTGGACCAATAATACAACTCGGGTTCTTTTTGCCCAATACTCAGTTCCGAGTGGAAAGAATTTAAAAGTAATTTGTGAGTCCTTCCAAAATCCAGCCTAGAATACTTGTCCTGATCTTCAAAATGGTACCACTTTGGAAAAAATGTCTATTATGAAACGTGGGACTCTGCCTCAAAGTGATAGCAATAGCCCGTTCAATATTTGTTTGGCAGGCTAATAACTATCGGACATCACTTGTTGAGGAGGGTTGCTGAGAACAGGTTTCAGCTTTGCATCTGCATATTTATGAAGTTGGCTAATATACATGGAATGAATGTTACTACTGGAAGTGAAATATTAACAATAAAAAGAAACAAAAAAAAACTTACCGTGCAAACTTGGATGAAAAACATCTTGAATGGCAGCCTAAAATTCAAACATTTTATGCAGATTTTTGTGACGCATATCAAGTATTATTATTGTGACCCAACTTCCAATTTCCTATAGCGGTACTGTGAAAAGGACATTCGCAATATTAAGTTCTTACAATTTCTGATTTCTTGTCAGTCAACCTATATGCCTTAGATCATTGGTTAATTTGTTAGTGCATGTGTATCTATCTTATTCATGTGGCTTAGGCATGTCGTGGAAGATGTTCATTCTTAAAATTACAATCTTAATTATAAGATTAAATTATAATTCTTAGAAATGGAAGCATATTCGATCGTTAGGGTTAAAGAAATATCTGAAATGTACTGCTAACTTATTATCTTTACAATTTTAATTTGCTTTGTCTCAGAGCAAATAATGAAATAATAAAATGTTAAAGCCAATTTCTACTAGGCGAAAAATTTGCTTCTAAAACAAAAATATTCCATTACACTGGCACAAATTTCTACCAATGGAAAGTCTTCTTTTGGCTTTTGAAGTGAATCTTTCAGCTAGTGGAATTTAACCTTTATTATTAATGAATTACAATACAAGAAAAGAAGTTTACCTTTCGTGCCATCAAAAATTCTGTAAATACTTGTCGTGGAGAGAGATTATCCAATAACGTGATACAACATAAACTTTCAGACAAACTCTGAAAAATAAAAGTATTCCAAGATTCACACTTAACTTACTTCAAACATTCAATTTACTTAACCACCAATGAGTTAATGTTTCTCAAATTAATTATCTTATATGCCAATTAAATTCAAACCTATTCATTATAATATAATCAGTGGTGGAAAATAAGAATTTCTCCTCAACCAAGTACCACAGATTTTTAATTGTCCTATAAGTTTTTTGGTTGTCCGAATAAAGTACCATAAAATCAAATTAAACTGCTTTGTGTATATTTCATCGGCATTTTGCTCTGAGATGCTACAATAATATTTATTGAAGAAAGCATGGTATCAATCAAGTAAAGGAACCTACTACTCCAATCTACTTTGTATAGAGTATACAGATTGTACAAACATGAATACAGAGGTGAACCTTAGTTGTTTTTAATTACTCCACAGAGCTCTTTTTTCCACGTGAAAAAATGTCATAAAACTTACAAGGAAAGGTAAAATATTGTAAACTTTGCAAAGCAGATTTATTTATTTATTATTCGTTTTACAAAGTTGCCAGGATTGAAAAATATAATACTCTGCTATTGTTTAGAATAATAGATACTAAAATATTAAAGTAGGAATGAGTGGCTCTGACAATGGTGTGACAGTAATGACAGCATGACGACGTACAGGCCTGAAACTAACCCGTGGAAGAACTGGACAAAATTATAACCAAAACATACTCTTCCACAGGTGATAACCAGCATTTATTTTCAGGCTTGGGTATATGTGAAGTTGGAACAGACAGTGTTCGAAATTAGAACAAATAATCACCGCAGAGGAGTGATTTTTGAGCATAGATTTAGGTTAAAAAGCCTGAAGCTCAGTCCTTGTTGTGAAAAGCAATCGATCGAGCGCGCGCACCTACCACATGCCTGAAGGATAAACAAGGTGCGTAAAAGATCGAGTGTCTTCTTCTCCTCAAACAACAGAGATTAAAAGCAATAAGAAATAGGAGAGCGTTATCAAAGAGGGTTGTAATTTGAAGTTCATATATTACTTTGATAATGTATGTAAAAATTAAGCAATATAATTTGGGCAGAACAGCATCACTTATCTGAAAGTTTTAGCGATTAAAGTTTCGAAGAAATCGCGATCGTTTAGCGCTGCTGTGTCGCTGCGCGTGTCTGTGCGTCTACCATATTTGTTTACTAATTTTTAGTCAGCATAATAATTTGCCGAACGCATATTTTACCATAGTGGGCGACATGTTTTTTTTAGGTAAGCTTTTAGCACACCCAAATTACTCTAGAAGCTCAATATATGAAGCCTCTGCTCAAAAATCCCTCCTCCACTGTGTTTATTCGTTCTTATTTGAGGATTGGATGGTCATTTTATCATAACATCATTCTAAACCCAATGATTTTTAATGAGATACATTTACAGATATACTCAGACTCGATGATATCTATCTACGTAAGTATCTCTCAAAAATACATCCTGTTATAAATCATTAAGTCTATGACATGATTAACCAGAAGAAGTTACATATCATTAAATTGATCCTCCCCCCTAGGGATACCAAACTCAATTTTGAAAAAATTTTAAAAATAAAACATACCGTATCTGGAAGTGTTGCTTCTTTTAAAGATGCTCTACCACCCTATGTAAACATAGAAATCTATCAAACTAAACAGATTCTGTTTTTAGCCTATTACTCTGCAAAGCAGGTACCCAGATAAAAAGACAGTGTTGTTATATCCAGACAAAAGGGGCATTATCCTTATAAGCAGTTATGTATTGCAAATTCGGTATATATCAGATGTACAGGGGGAAAAAATTAGCCACATGAGCCTTAGCCATGTGAGTTATTAGTCTTTATACAAAAATTTGTTCCGCCACTCCTGATGTTATTTCCCTCGATTTCTCGTGGAACCATGGTAAAATTAATCTTTTCACTAGCAAGCAATAAATAATACCTCCATATTTTTGAAAGGTCAGCAAATATGCTGTAATGTAAAAATTGGGAAACATATCCTTATATCCTGATCTAGTCAGTTTTTTGATTTTTCAAGTGTCAAAAATCTTCATTTTTCACTACTTGTCCCTACAGGGTAATAGGGTATGAGTTTAATTGTTTATTAAACAACTGTTTACCTTCAGAATTGATGGTTTAAAATGACTGATGGCAGCCCATTGATGATGAAGGATAGGAAAAGAAGACTGGAAAACAATAATAAATTTATATAACATTATGGAACAAAACAATGGATAAAACAATGCAGAAATACAGCAGTGTTATATGTTCTTTTTACATTGCTGACCTTTGATCATAATACATGCAATATACCTGTGCTTGAAATCAGAGCAAAGAATCACTGTGTGGAGTGATTTTCTGGCTATATAGTCTAAAGCTAAGGCTCTAAAATAATTTTGCCAAAGTGATTATTTGCTCTTATTTTTAACACGTGCCTATTTCTGCTGTTATTAAAATCTTGCTTGTGAACATGACTCTCCAGCCCACACTTCATAAATCTTTAATTATGATTTGGATTGCGAAGTCCACAATGATATAATACAAAAGAGGTAACACAAGTAAATATGACAAGCAATTGCAAGAAGGATTTAGATCTCAGGCATAACACTCTGTTCAAACTAAATACTAAATACCGTATTTACTGTAATAAGCGCCCTCCCTATAATAAGCGCCCCTCTCCAATAAGCGCCCCCTTTGATACG
>JAULBZ010004263.1:0-15017 GCA_032360805.1 Neoturris breviconis | reverse complement strand
TCATAAGTCTGACTAGGAATATTATTTAAACCCACTTCATCTAAAATACGGGACACGTAATATTTTTTACATATAAAAGCAAAATTATTAGCAGCTTTATCAATAGGAACTATTACAAAGCGACGGTGCAATTGTTCAGGCAGATAATTCAGTGTTCACCATGGAAAACATACCTTAAGGGAAGAAATTTTGGCGGGAAGAAAATTTGGCAGATTTGGCGCTTTTTGCCCAAAACCGCCAAATTAAATTCCCGCTAAAATTTCTTCCCTTAAGGTAGCACAAGTAAGTTTACATGCAATGACAAACAAGTTATTCGATGTATGGACTGTTTTAACTACCAAAAAAAGTTCCATCTTAATCCTATTGGTCGTTCAATTGTGTTAAGGAGCCACGTATATCGTCAATACATCGAATAACTTGTTTGTCATTGCATGTAAACTTACTTAGAGTTAACATACATTAATGAAACTTGGTAGGGTAATAGTACAACATCTAATAAACAATTTGAAGAGAATATTTTCATCGTGTTTTGCTGACGTGATCAAAATTCACACCTTACTAGGATTTTATATTTGAAAAGTGTGTATTCTTTCGACGTCTATACCTTTGATTCTAAAGCTGATTTTTTACGTTCTCTTTCGAGATCTAGAAACCTAATACTAGGTTTTATAACACATCTTTCGAGTTTTCTATAAAATGCTATATTTTAGTCAGAATAAGGCGCCAAAGTTAGCAAAAATTACAAAATCGCAAATTTCTTTCACAACCACACAATATGACGTCATAATTATAATACCAGTACGAAGATAATCATGAGTTATTAACAGTTGTATTTTTTGCTTTTTATAAGGATTTTTTGGGCAATTTGAAGGTGGTTTCGAGAAATGACCAATAAAATGGTGTAAATTAGCACTATACTAATTTTGTGATAATCCCCCATAGGGTTAAAATAGCATATTTACACATTTTCTTTGGGAAAGCATTGAAAAATGTGCTATATTTGTTTGAAAAGTAGCCATCATGAGTTTTCCTCAAAGGAAACAAAATACTGTAGCTTCATAGTTATTTATATTAACAAAGAAAATACTAAGGAAACATAGAAAAGGCCATTCTAATATATATAATATTTTTAAAAGTATTAATTTCGTATAAAAAATATTGGTGATTTTGATGCCTTATAACGACAAAAGCAATATTATTAGCGCAATATAATCTGTATACCTAAGAAAGCTAAAGTCAATCTCATTTATTATTTATCACCTTTAAACAGAATGCAAAAAGCTTTTTCTAACAAAGGTGATGAAAATTTAAAGATATGCTAAGAAAAGTCAATAAACAGGCGACAACCAGCAAATAAATGCTGACGTCAGCATTTTTTGTTACGTTTTTCAATTTTTTCTCCAAAATTTGAAATTAAATGCATGTGGCTACTACCATGCAACTATTCAGTTACATAGCAGTTGTCAATATCGTTTTAGGTAGAAAGAGTAAATCCCCCCCCCCCACACTCATGTAATAACTGTCCCAATGGACCGCCCTTCTCTCATGTAAATTAGGTTTAACACTAGGGGTGGATTCCGCCTTCTCTTCCTACATTACATTTTATAACTTTGGATTGGGATGCGCTAGTGAGCTGAAATTTTGAGAGTTTTAATTTTTTTTCTTTAGACAACTTTTCCAAAAAACATTTTCCCGAAAATCTCTCCCTCACACCCCTTTTGAAGGTCACCAGTACCAAAAAATCTATTAACTCTTTTTGGTTTTACATTTGAAAACAAAAAGAAAAAAATAAATTCACGAAAAAAATATTTTCCAAGCAAAATTGTAAAATGATGACGTCACCCAAAAAATAATGACGTCATATTATCATCAGTGATAATATTCTATTGACCAAAGTTCAATCTTCTGCCCATGAATTATGTGAATAGAGTCAGCTGTAACAGCTGTAAGTCCAACTTTAAGCATTCAGAATCAACATTGTGAACCTGTTTTTTTCTGTGACTGTCATCAGAACAAAAGACGATATAATCAGCAAAATTTAAAGTTTTCATTGACATTTCTGTCATGTTCTTACTTAGCATTTTCTGCATGGTCAGAACAAGCTTCTTTTTGCAATCCCTACGTACTCTTTAGTTTCTTTACATAAATCATAAAACGCAATATAAAAGGTTAAATAAAAGCTCCCAATAAACCATAGCACAAAAAAGAGTATCTTCATTGTGGCTATGAATTAACTGACTATTTTGACATAGAACTATCAATGTCATGTTCTAAATTTGATATATATATTCTTCCCTATATTGAAAATACAAGTGTGGTAAATCTTTCATTTTCAATTTGCAAAACCCGTTCGTTGGAATACCGTTTCCTTTCATCTTCATTTCGTTCATAGCATTGTTGGAGACTTCTATACTGTTTCACCAGTTAGAGCCATTAGTTCTAGCTCCGTCGATACTATAGAAGCAGAAAACGGCCTCTGTTTGAAATTGTTATAAATGGTTCCATAATTTTTATTTATTTATTTTTATTTTATTTTTTACAAATATTGTTATCACGGTTTTCACGACTGACTTTCCGAGGAAGTTCTATCAATTCTCTTGTGTCCTTCATATTCCTTTCATTAGCTGTTGTTTCGTATTTTTGTCCGTTACTACATAGGGTAGGCCCATGATATTCACATGTTGCCCGTAACATTAGATAGCAACTAGTAGACCGAATAAAACATTTTGCTGTCAGGGCAGAAACCACCTATGATCTATTTTATCTTTTTTTATGGCACCAAAGGTTCCTGCTCGTGATACAAGTGAAGTTTTTAGGTACCCGGCGCTCGCCTTTTAGATTATACCTCTTTGCTCCTATAAGGAGTTCCCCAGTAGTCGCCGAAAAGAAGTGGGGTTGACTTTTGAGTAGAAGGTATCGTGTGACCCTATACTCTTTTAACCCTATAAGGCCTAAGGGCCATCATGGCTCCCTCCTAGTTAATTGTTTATAACTTTTTAAAGAAAAGTGATATCGTTTTCAAACTTTCTGACTTTTCCTAAATTTTAATTAGGAAAATATATTCCTAATTCGTTTTTTAAAATAATTTGCTCATCGTTAGCATTTCGATGCTTTCCAAACAAATGGTAGACCAAAAAATATAGGCGTTTCATTTTCTTTAACACGTCATATGACACATTGTTGGATTCGAAATTTTATGCTGAATTCTGATGTTTACTTTACATAAAAAGTTACTTGTAACAAGTTTTTGTATCAAAACACAATACTTATGCATAATACGAATTCCATACCCAAGTTTAGCTATGACGTACCTTTCGCGTAAATCCAAAAAATAATATGCAGCCATTCTGATGTTATGAAGGGGAGCATCATTACCCTCATGACTTTCAGAGCCCTTAAAATTCTATGGCTAATAGGGTTAAAGAGGGTCCGGTCACCACAGTAACAACCAGAATCATATTCATAAGTATATTATTCAATTTAGAAATTAATTATATTCCTTGTATTTGACAAGTCAGTTGATTTGGGTTTGCACAATAATTTCCCTTGTATCAAAAACTTTGGAAAATTAAACATATTTCCACTCAAAAGTCAAACTGACTATAAAACAAAAGTAAAAGGTAGAATTTAAATAATCAAACGTTTCATGGATAATTCCTCATGTGTAAATATGTATTTGTGTTATTACTGGAAACAAATACTGATAAACAAATTATCCTGTACATGGTGGTTGCAAATGTGCTCCTTATAATGGTATATTTTTCATTGATAAAAGGCATGCAAAAGCATCATGCTATTCACCTTCAGAAATTATGATAAGCACAGGTAAATTTCTTAACACTACATATGTTTTGTTTAATCCTACATTAACTGCCAACGGGGTTAACCTTTTTTACCCTTGCCGAAGTAATTTCAACCATAACCATTGATGCATATGTAAACCTTCTGACCTGTTAACGCTATTAGGTCTAAATGTGGTGTCGTGTCTTTTCATGTCATGAAATAATTTTAAACAGCCCCAGGACCTCTGTAAATAAATATGTAACTAAATTCTTGTAAATACGGAAACAGTGAGGTGCCTAAATTGTAAACGAAAATGATGAGAAGAATATATGTTATAATTACGTTGCTAAATTGAAAATTTGCAAATGTCTTATCCCTAAATGTTGGCAGAAATCAAAACCATAATAATTCAAGTGACCTAGAATTACCTTTTCATTTTATTTCACAGGCGCAATGTCTGAAGAGCACAGTAAACGACTCCTTGACGTGACTGTAGCTTTGTTTTACATTTTCACATATATAACCCTATGATACAATTCAAATGGTACGTAAGTTCGAAAAAAATACTACACTTTTCGTAGTTTTAAGGGCAACGTTTCTAAGCTATTCCATTAAGGGCGATCCCTCTCGTAGTCTATCTTAACTAATCATGATAATAATAAACTTTTAAATATAACTATACTTCTTTTGTATATACTCTTCATGTCTATTCTTTCTGTAGATGAACCGGTATTTACCAGTAATAACCAAGCTCTAAACTTTATTTACAGTGTACTTCTGCATGGACGAACTCCAAGCAAGCGAAGACATTGTATCATCAAAAATAGTTCAGCGCGGGAATATAATATGTATTTTACTTTATAACAGGCCAGCTTCGTAACGAAATGGCCGTGGTTTTATTATAAATTTTCTCCTATGATTAAATATCCGAAGTTTCCCCTATCAATCTACCGTTTCGCGTAAGGTTTATGATGGTCAGTAAGGTCATATTTTAAAAGAACAGTAATCATGACGTCAGGTAAAAGTTTGCCGCGTTAAGATCTTGAACTTACTGTCTTTATTTGTACCAAAGAGAGACACTTAAAGAAGAGCAAAGTTGAACAAGGTGACGAACATAAACAACGTGAGTTTATAACATTAGTTAGGACTTCGGGATTGTAACCCAAACGCCGGGATTTCTGTCCAACTTACATATGGACTAACGAAGTATGCATTTACATCTCGGGATCCCTTTAAGAGTAGGGCTTAAGATTTTAGATCTTATTGCAAACTCGAAAAGATTTTATTGTTTCCAGCAGCATACTACCCAGGCTCTTGAAACTAATTCAAACTAATTTTCGGGCTGCTTGACTTGCTAATCAGATTTTGAGACTTTCCATCTTATATGAAATTCCAAATTTTTAGTCAAATTTTACTTTGTCTCAAATATTTTTTTGAGAGATTGTCTGAATTTCCAAATATATTCAATTTCTGGGAATCCGGAGGTTACACGAAATTTTGTGGCAAGTTTTTGCTTGAATTTTCGGTTACTCTACAGTTTATGAGAAAATAATCGATTTTTTTAATTTTAAAAATTTGACTAATTGCATGATTATTTTTGTACTAGTATTATAATTATGACGCCACTTTGTCGTGACGTCATTATGTGTGGTCGTGACAGAAATTTGCGATTTTGTAATTTTTGCCAACTTTGGCCCCTTATTCTGACTCAAATATAGCATTTTATAGAAAACTCGAAAGAGAATGTAAAAATCAGCTTTAGAATCAAAGGTATAGACGTCGAAAGAATACACACTTTTCAATTATAAAATCCTAGTAAGGTGTGAATTTTGATCACGTCAGCAAAACACGATGAGGTCAGCAAAAAAATATTCTCTTCAAATTGTTTATTAGATGTTGTACTATTACCCTATCAAATTTCATGAATGTATGTTAACTCTATATATGCTGGGCTTTTTGGGGCTCCTTAACACAATTGAACGACCAATAGGATTAGGATGAAACTTTGTGACTTTAATTTAACTATTTTGTGACTTTAACCAAATTTCTACTGGTGGGGGGGGGCACATTTTTGGGGACTTTTCCTATAATTTATATAGGTTCATTTTAAAAAAAAGTTTTTTTGGTAACTAGGAATAATTTTCCCTTAGTAACCGATCTTTTGACAGGTGGTAAAAAGGTAAAAAATAAAATGGAAAAAAAAAAATATTCTTATTTTTGCTTGAAAAACACTTTGACCAATTATGGAGATAAAAAAAAAATGTTACCTAAAAAAGTTTTTTTGACCACCTGTTTTTCTTTGATGACGTCATCGTAAGAAATGACGTCACCACAAAAAAGGCATGCTAATATGTTTATTATGGGTTGATCTAACTTCCTGGAAAGTTTCAAGACTACAGCATGGTTCTATCAAAAGATCATTGACTCGGGAATTTCCTATGTAGATTTTATTTTTGAGACGGTCCCTTTATCACATACCGAAACTTATGAACAATATGACACAGTCAAGACTAAAATCTTCATTATCTTTCATAACAGAATTGATCATTGATTGATTGATTGATTGATTGATTGATGATATGGTGATTGATTCATGTGATATGCAAGTAATGCTATGTTACAATCTTAGTGATCAGTAGAAAGACAATTTATTTAAAGCAGTTCAATTAAAACAACTGAAATCGTTTTTAACTACACGTACCTTAATATTAATACATACAGAAAGTTCAAGAAGGAAAGGTAAAATTTATTCAAAATATTTCAAAATATATTTCTAATGAAACAATTATAGGTGCAGACAATTCTGATATATAAGGCTTGAAAATAAATGTAACGATGACATGGTAATCATTACGAGCTACCCAGTGCACAAAAGCTTGTTTCAAGTGCCCAATAAGGACGCTAGACGTCTAGCGGCTTTGCGTCATTGTCCACTCGGTATAGTTAGGAACTACTTCAAAAATGAATCTAAAAGAAAACGGTACTGGGCTAAAAACCTTGCAATGGATCGGTTTTTTTGTACAAGCGTACATTCAAACGTTGCAAGCCCACTGGAAAATACAAGATACAGGTACTAGGGAACTTATTTACAATATGGAAGTATTGAATACCTACGATTTATTGGTTATGTTTGTTTGCAAACTAAAATCACGAGGAGATGAGGATGAGCGTTTTGTTCGTTTAAAGAGGAATAGCGCTTTTAGCTATATTTAGGCTGGGGAGGAAGAGGGTTGAGGGCACAACCAAACTTTTTTACATAACTTTTGAATAAATGGCACCATAACTTTTGATGGAGCCATGCTGTAGTGTTAAAACTTTCCAGAAAGTTAGGTCAACACTTAAATAACATTTTAAGAACATAACTCTTTTGTTGACGTCATTGGAAAAAAGATGGTGAACAAAAAAAACTTTAGTGAAACTTTTTTTTCTTTCAAACTATGTACCAAAGTGATTTTCACGCAGAAATGAGAGGAAAAAGATTATCCTAGTTAACGAAAAAATTATATTTTTAAAATTATCATAGATGTATTGTAGGAAAGGTTACAAAATTTATAGTCATATAAGCCATTCATTTCAAAGACACTTTATCCCTCCCAGCCTGAATAGGATTAAAACAACTAGAACGAAAACAGGAACCAAGACATAAGATCTTTAATAATTTAATGAAAACTTATCTATGCAACATTTAAGTGCAAGTACTACAAATGTTACCCTATTAAACCCGGTGGGGAGGGGGAGCGGGCACAAGGTACCGGCACCATTTGCATTTGGAAGAAGAAGAATTAATCCTAATTTAGCTGAGGATCTTCATATTTATCTGGAGGGGGATGAGCAAAAATTAGCTGCAATCTTAACTTCTAAACTACTTTGAAATATTTAATAAAAATTGACACATTAAATGCCCTCATCAACCTCGGTTCAAAATGTCTAAAACGTTATTAGACAAAGCGACATTGTCCTTGAAATGTCTTCAAAACATTAGAATTCCATGAAAGGAGATCGTATTTTCATGTGAAAAAACGTACGTTGTCCACCTAGATCGCTGCGCATATATAACCTCATTCAAATTCTTAATCCAGGAGTGTAGCAAAGAACAGTATACTCTGCAAGGATAATTCATGATGCTAGGGACAGTCACAGACAGCATATTACAAACATAATAACCTCACGAGGGCAGTCATGGACAACAATTGAAACCAAGCCTGTATAATACCTAATGCGGTGAAGAATCCACGGACAGCATATGCTGCAAGGATACCAACTAACCCTATTTCTACCCTCCTCTCATTTTTGTTTGTTATACCTTCTTAACTAATAATCTTTTTGATCTGAAGCTTGGTGACTTTTCCTAAAATCTATCTAGATTGATAATTCGGAAAATAAAGTTATGTGTAATTTTACATTGTTGCCATAGTGATCCAAAAATTGGTAATGGGTATAGCAAAAAAGATATTAGAAAAAAAACAATACAAAGCCCTTCCTAGGCCTGATAGATTAATCCTATTTTTACTGGGGTGAGAGGGTGGTTCACCCCACCTATACTTTTTTAAATAACTTTTGGATGGATGCCTTATACAAATAGGAATATTAGGACTTTTCTTATAATGTATCTACAATCCCTCCCACAAATCTTTGAGACAATGTGAAATTTGAGCAAAAATAATTACAACTAAGACAGAAAACCTCATAAGCTAATTAGCAAGTAAAACAGCCCAAAAATTCGAATTTGTTCCAAGTTTTTGGGTACTAGGCTGCTAGAGGAAATAAAAACTTTCGAGTTTGCAAAAAGACCTAAGATCCTAAACCCTAAGTCTTGAGTCTACTCGTTAAATCCCTGAAATAAATCTCTTGGGGATTCCTGAGGTTGTTTTAATTAGATACGTTTTACTTGTCGTGTATATTTCTTATTGCTTGTTAAACGTCATAATTTGTCTCATATTTTATTTGAGAGAATGTGGGACCATTTGAAGAAAGAAATTTGGTAACAATGTATATCTTCAGAACAGATAGGTTACCCAACAGAAAGGTATGCCAAAATAACAGAGAGGGAGTGGACACTTTTAAATTTTCAATTTTCTATTATTGGATCTTCAAAGAAACTTTGGAATTGTTCCAATAGTGTTTTTTGGCTCTAATAATTAATTATCACTTCATGCGTTTGCAAAAAATATTTAATCGAAAGTCAATTGTGTATCACACTCAAAGTTAATACTATTATCCCTGAGTATTATATTGTTGCCACTCTGTGAAGAGCGCATTGCGCTTCCAATGTTTGTAGATAAACTTCAATCGAAATTCAATTGTGTATCATGCTAATATCAGCAAAACGCGATCAGACTTCTGAATAGGAAATTAATTTGATTTTTATGCACCAAATTGTAGCATCTGTGAGATTTATATGTGTTTACCTCCCTGTGAAGGGCGTATTGCGCTTTCAATGTTTGTTATCGTCAATCTAAAAGTACCCGTGGAATAATTTAGTGCCATTTTTTCTCTATTAGTTACTTGTTTCTTATAAGTAACAGTGGTACATAATAAGTTATATTTTTTAGAAATTTTGTAAAACTTTTTATTGACATTAATTTTTTTATTTTTTGTTACGTAACTAGTAAGGACGTCATCAAGGTAATGGTTATATATTTTGCACTTTTTGGGACTAAAATGATTATCATTTCCAGATTCCTCTTAAAAATTAGTGCAGAAAAATGCTATAATAATTGTTGCCAACATGTTTTGAACAGAATATACCATGTTTATGATTACTTCATAATTGTGACGTCAAAATTACTAAATTTAAGTTTAGGGGGTAAGTTAAGAAGAAATTACGCAAATATGTTTATTAGCTCTTCTGTCTCTCAATCGACATCAGCTTCTTTTGGTATTACAATATTTCTCAATCCAGATTCCATTGTTGAGATATCGCAATTTTTATAAAATTATTTTTAAGGATTTTTACTGCAAATTTTAACTTTAAAATTAATTTTCTTGATTTAGACTTTTTGTAAATATATAAAGCATCTAAAACCATTACTAGACAAGTCCAAAATTGATGAAATTTTGTTCAGATATGTATTTACATCATAAAACAATAGTGTACTGCTAATGATTACGAAGATAGACTAATAGTAATAAGCACCATTACTGTTCAAGCAGAAGATGTGAATGTCTGATATTTTACTGTGAAGTTAGCTAATGTTATTTCTTGGATTATAGAGCTGAATCTTGCATTTTCGTTTCCAATAGATTATAAAGATTTTCGCTACAACATGGGAATTCGAAGTTATTTCATAATACTGGTTCTTAAGTCAGCGCTAACAGTTCCAGGTAATGTGCGAAGTATCGAAAGGAAGATAGGTGGATCTGATATCGTAAAAGGTTTCGGAACATGTGATAATATAACAAATGTTGCTGTATCTGGCGGTTGTGAATGTACTAGCACCAAAAATACATTTTTCAAGGACAGAACGCTTACAACATTATCATGTTATGATGATGCAGAACTAAAGACAATCACAGGTATTGCATTGCAAAAGATTTTCAAATGCTAATCAGATATACTTTGTATGTACTTTCAGTATACGGTAGCATCCAGGTTTTGTTTTTAAAGTTATGAGTATAATCTCGTTGATCTTATTAGGGTTTGGATATTTAGGTAAGAGACTTGCTAGAGTAGTACTTTATTCTGCTCTTAACCCTATTCAGGCCGGGCATTTATAAACATTTCATGGCCTGGGGGGGATATGGCCAGGCGCAATCCGTTCTCCTTCCCACCCCCTCATCCAAGCTTTTGAACGATTAATAGTAAAAGGATGACACAAAGCACGCTAATAGTGTATCATGAAAGGAACAAAATAGCAGCAATTTTATTTTGTTGCCGGAGCATTTTTTCTGATGACGTAATCATAAATATTTTAAAAAAGCATATTTTGCCCAAAATTAGTATATTCTTAGAAATGCGATTACAGCAGTTCTAGATAACATTTGTTCATTCCGTTTTCAGTTTTAGACTAGTATTTTCGTGGTCTTTAATATAGTTTCCGGGATTTTAACAAAAATATTGCAAAATGCCGAAATTTGAAAAAAATGAGATATTCTAAATTTTGAGAAAATCGGGCTAAATAGATTAGTAATGCGACCAAAACTTTTTTATAAATATTTATTTTGTGATTATATGTAATCTGAGTAATTTTCATGTTATAAGTATTACCCAAACAGAAGTTATTGCAAAGTAAGTTATTGTCAATTTACATAGGATTTCTCTATGTAGAAATAGGTGGTCTCAGGTTATGATTGATATAATTTGATCCCTTTAACCTTATTCCTACTGGGTGGAGTTGTTTCAGGTCAAAGTCTTACGCAAGAACAGTTTCAAATAGAAATCCCAGAGAGGGTGAGTAAATACATTCCCCATCACTCCCTCCAGCCTAATTAAAAATGGTGTAATCTGAAATTCTCATCAAAATTGTGTTTTGAAAATTCATATCTTCGACAAATATAAACTGGTTTCATCTTTCAATACTATCTTTATTTCAAAGCAAAAGTACATTGAAGTTGTTTGTCACTAAAATAGTACTGATGCTAACCATTTACGAAGGCATTTTTTATTCTATACATTATTCGCTCTACCTATAAATAATTACTTAGTGGAAAGAAAGCAATCTCATCCTCTCATTGTCTGCTAACTCTTAATACGCTATAACATGAGTTTGCTACGGATTTGATCACTGCATTTATGTAAGGACGATAAAGTTGTTTGGAAACTGCAGACTATATGAAATATTTAATTAATTATATTCAAGAGTTAAATCACATAGAACTAATGAAATCATTTATTCTGGTCAGTTTTTCAAAGCATTTTGAGAGGAGATTGGTTAATGTGTCAATATATTCAAGCTATACACGTTTTTATAAACATCAGTACATTTCGATTAAGGCCTGGTGGTGCTTCATTTCAAAACGCGATTACTCATATTTATATTGGTACTAACACTAAATAGATATGCTGTTTCTTTTTACGCATTTCCTTTTCAGAAAACTTTGTACTTCCTGAGATCTAGACAAGAGGGTAAATTTTAAGCCTATAAAGGTGATGCTTATAGAAAAACGTGTAGTATCCAACATAATATGAATCCCCACATGAAATGTAACATTTTCAAATTAATTTCTATTCTAGGTTGTTTCAAAGTATTTGCGTTGGCTAGGTTAAACACCAGAATTAGTGTAGATCCTTGTTCTGCAATTTCAAGTGTTGAAGTGTGGAATGCAATTGAAAACAAATACGTTTGGATTGATAGGTTGAGTTACGAGCTATCACAATACATTTCAAGTGATCCTGCTGTTGCTGAGTTTACTGCTGAGGTAATCATATTCTTCATAAATTAACTTTCAAAACCTTGCGTGCATTCAGAGATATCGAAATAGTTTCGTCACAGTTTATGTTTGTTTTTTCGACTCTTTTAACCCTATTCAGGCCGGGCTTTTTAGGGCTCTGAATAGCCGGGGAAGGCACAAATTGTCCCCCTCCAAATTGTAGGAAAACTTCCAAAATTTGTAGTCATACAAGCCATTCATTCAAAAGTTATGTACAAAAGTTTAGCAGAGGAGTGGGGAGGGGCCCTTTGTGCCCCCCTAGCCTG
Source organism: Neoturris breviconis (assembly GCA_032360805.1). Taxonomy (NCBI): domain Eukaryota; kingdom Metazoa; phylum Cnidaria; class Hydrozoa; order Anthoathecata; family Pandeidae; genus Neoturris; species Neoturris breviconis. Next base: position 2,598 of record JAULBZ010004263.1, on the reverse strand, counting down.
AATAGGGTTAAACGGCTAATAGTATATTAATGAAACATTTACACGTATGCTTATTGGGGTCTTCTGGTGGCGTCAGCACCAGAATTGTATTTTGTGATGTCTGTCTTGATTTTAGATTGACAAAATACTGTTTTCTTCGCAAAAAGTAAGTCTAGCATGTAATAAATTATTTTTCAAGGTCATGATAAGCGCCATTTATCTTTTATGAGACCAATGTGGAAAACCTTTCTACGTTAAGTTGGGTACTACCTCGAACATGCGAGAGAAGTAAGAGTCAATATTTATCTTAATTTTTCTTTAGTATTGTTCCCGATATTTTTTATTCTTCCTGACATTAATTCAACTACGTTATTAATTATATTCCTTCAATATAGAAGTTTCGAATGTTAATCACTGGCATACAGAAAGTTATTATTTCTTTTTAAAAGTAAAGATGTTTTCTTTTCAATCTTCAACATTGGTAACATTAATTTGTTTCACCTTTACCGATACTATTAATATTTACAATCATTCCTTTTAAAAAAAATAATCTGGAAAAATGAAAATATAAAATGTCTTGCGTGTAGCTAATTATTACAAGAATCGATTGAGGCATATATGAATGTAGTAAGTAGCATAGAAATGTAGACAAGAAGACATGGTCCTGTACGTTCAACGGTTATTCATTATTGAAAGCATGGTCGTAGATATTGATTGACTTTGCTTTGTAGAAAACATGTTAGTCAGTTCCGACGCTACAATTAGTAAGAACATTCTTTGTAGTACGCGTTATCGGAAAATTCGATTGACGGTGTTTAGTAGAAAACATGATCCCGAATTATGACACTACTTTGCAGAAAGAAGTTTGGCAAATCCAATCCAAATGCATTTTTACGGACATACTTTTCCATCACTAAAAGACGATATTTTTTATCTAATAACAGATAGCTCTCCTGAAATTGACTTATCTTTTTCACAATAAGAGAAATCATATTTCAATATTTTTTTTTAAGCCCAATGTTCATAATAATACTTGCATCATATTAACGAATACGAATACGATTAGATAAAAGTGTACCCACATTTTCATTATGTTTATCCAGCTGTAACTTCTATTTTATTTCAAATATTTTATTGCTTTTCAGTTTCAGTTTCTGTTTAGATAAATATAAAAGATCGATATTTTGATGGTTTGTTACTTCGTGTATATTGTGGATTATCTTGTTATATACTGAAGTTTGAAGGAGTTAGAACATGTAGGTTTATTCAATCAAAATGTTAATAAATGTTTTGCGCGTTTGATGAATATTGGATGATCGTTTCTTCCCAGTCGCCAAAAACTTGTTTAACGTGCTATATTCTTCAAATGTCCTATCATGGAATTGTAATCTTGTGCATATTAGAACAAAAACGAAAATAATGTGGTACGCCATACGGTGAATACCGTAATAAGAGCCCACTCATCGCCGTAAAATTAAGGGATATTTTAGACATATTTTCGTGTTACATGCACCAACATGAAAAACAGTCAAAAATTAATTTCAAACATATTCAAAAATTAATATATTAATCAAGCCCTAAGCAAGAGTTAATACATTCGGAATATGTTAAATAATGGCCACAACAATTTAAAGGACCATACAAATATCGCACTAATTCAAAAAAAACAATAAGAATTCCCTGTTCATATTTTAGGATTTATTGTAAGTTTACAATGCGTGGAGTTTAAATATGTGTTTATAAATTGTTGTAGGTGTTGTACTATTATTTACTTATGTTTAATCTATAAAACATTCAAGTGATCCATAACATTCTTTTAAATTTGTTTTAGATTAAAAAAAGTAAATAATAGTATAACAACTACGACAAATTTATATCTTAGGTCGAAGTAGTAATTTAAAAACTGCTGACCTTATCAAATTGGATTAATGTTGGTGCTTAGATCACTTTCCTTATTTTCAAACAATTAATATGAGATAATAAAAAATATCCTTAAATTTATTATGAAATCGTGCTATATTTTAAAGGCGTGGCAGCAATAGATAAGAAATAATGAAGTGATCTCATTTTACTCTTCCTCTTTGTGAAAAAAGCCTAGAAATAATAGGGTTAAGGCGGAAATGACTACAACATATTCGATAATTGTGATATCAATCTTTGTACTACTTACTGCAAATATTATTTGCTAATCTGCTTTTTTTAGGTTTTTTGGAACAAACTTTAGACAAGTACATAATTATTTTGTTCAAAGACGAAATATGAAGACCAATATAATTTTCCCAAAATCTGTCTTTTAAACAAATGAATGTGATCAGCAGAAAATATAGAGAAAATTGAAACCAACATTCGAGTTGATCAAACAGCTTTAGTAAGAATATGTATAATTATTTGCTTCATAGATCCATTAAAGTCTACTGACATAACACAGAAACCATCACAACCATCACAACTTCCATCAACAAATAAATGCAAGGATAAATGCATTGGTAGAGAGAATTCATCAGATAGAGCTTTTGGTTTCGGAGCATGCGATAATAAAACAAATTATCATGAACCTGGAGGATGCAAATGTGCCATTTATGACGGAACATTCTTTTTGGACAAACAACATACATCATT
>JAULBZ010004262.1:0-15021 GCA_032360805.1 Neoturris breviconis | reverse complement strand
GTAAGAAAATAACCTCCTGAATAATAATTTTTGTTATGTTACTTTCACAGCAAAATTTAAAAATTCAGGGGGTCCAGATCATACTAATGTTCAGTTAAATCATCGTGTGTAAATCCTGATATACACATCTAGCGCGCATTCCTTGAGAGTGAACTGCTCTAGCTAAAGCATGCTATTTTCAGTATGGTTTGTAACAAATAAATCAAGAAATAGCAGAATCATAGAATTAACGTTTCTCTAATAATGAATTGGTATCAAAGTTATTTACGAAGCTTTCACTTAATTTACTTAATAATTTCCTCCCAAAATTGCTCATTAGAATGTACTTGGTCCACCTTATTATGCACACAATTGCTGTGTTAGTTACACTCATATGATTGCGCTGCAAAAGGTTGTGTTTAACTTGAAAACGAAGAAATGGATTTAAAACAATTTATGCAAAGGTTTTTCTATTTAGAACAAGGTTTACACGAGGCTTGACATATATCATAATCATTTTCATAATATAATGAAAACGAGGCGTTCATTGCTTTAAGTGGAACTTGTTCACAGGAAGAATAGTAATGATTTCGAACAGGAAATTTACACTTCAAATTTCTCCAAGTTTCGCTTAGTGGAAATTCACAACGTTTTCTAACGTTTCCAACGTTTGCTTCCATTACGAATTTCGCCAAATATACAACTGATGAACTTCGAAGTTTATACTAACATTTCCGAATAGGAAATTTACACTTCATATTGTTGCGCTTATTAAAAATATCCAAACCAAATATTTTTAGTAAAAAAATACTAATAATAGAAATTTCGCTGAGTTTCACCATGTTTAAATTTGGAGTTAAATTCGGAATTTCCTAATGACTCTCCAAATATAATATGGATGAAATTCGAGATTAGTTGGGAAAAGTTACGTCAATTTCTACCAATGGAATTTCTTTAATTGCATTCCGCGCGGAATTTTACGCTAATGGAAATCCAGCTTTACATTCAAATAAAAAGAAAATCTAATTAATAAAATAAAAAGGAACCATTAAGTTCACGTGTTGAAACAATTGTAATTATATGTATAATTAAAACTTTAAAAATTGATGCAGTATTTTCCAGTGGGCAAAGGATTGCTCAAAGTCTGTATTAAATATGCTAAAGCAACGTCCTGCGTTTCTTTGTCTGTTTATCAATAATAAAACAAATCATATTCTCGATTATGTTCTGTCATTTTACTATAAATTTTGGTAAATCGAGATAAAAAAATTCACATGATAAAATTCACATTTACCATGGAACAGTTTATTCCATGTAATTAACAATGTAATGAAAAAGTTGTTGTAAATTTCAAAAATCGAAAAAGTATTTGGTTTTCTATGATAAATTAATATTACTCGCAAGTATAAAGTTGTCAACTTAAAGTGGTTATTTACAAAATCGAGAGTTCTGATTGATTGAAATTATGGGAATACGCACCAGATCCGCTAAAACAGTTGAACACTGTTCAACTTTTTTTTCAGTCGAGCAGCACACAGTATTACCGCTGGAGTGTCAATTTATTCACAAGTGCGCATGCTCGAAAAATATTCCGAGCAGTAAAAACCTCCTAATGAAAAACGGCCTTTATGTGACAAATTGTGCTAGTGTATAGTGGCCACAAAATGATAATAACATGTTTTATTATGATCATTAGTAATGATTAATTATGTCGTTCATGTAAATAGTATAATACTGTGTAATAAGTTGTGTAAGAAGTTGTGTAATAAGTTGTTACGAAGAGCAAGAACAGAAATGATTTAAAATAATATTTTCCATTATAAAAACGTGTTTAAGGTTAATTCTACTAACAGCAAGCTACCGTACCCACTGGACAAAAACTTGTTCAAAGTTCGCAGTAAAGACGCTAGAACCACCTCATCGACGTTGTTCTAGTGTCTTTACTGCTGATTTCTTCACAAGTTTTTGCTCACTAGGATACAATCCCAATTTTGGTTACCATCTTGAAAACTCGGCTACGACTCAGAAATATCTGTACTCTATGGATTTTTCCAAATCGTAGCTCTATTGTATAAATGTATAATTAGAGTGATGCGAAATATTTTTATAATTACAAGTATTAAAATCAACCAAATTCAGAATTTCAAACTGCACCAAGTATGTCCATCTAGCTTTTTTGCGACGTGGCTTCATTATATTCGAGAATAATATAAACACCGAATCACTAATACCGAATGATGTTCGAGCCACCACCTGCTGGCACACGATGTCGGATCAAATTCAACACAATGTCATGTCGACGTTGATCCGACAAGGTGTGACACTGGAAACGTTGCAACGATATGAAAACAACTCACAGCGTGAAAGACTGCCAAATACGCACCCGTATAACTCTGTTTTCGGACTGTGTATTGCCATACATATGGCAATACACAGTGTGAAGACAAAGTTATACAGATCCGTATTCGGTAGACTTTTACGCCGTGACTATGGCTAGAATGACTATCTTTTCTTTCTTAGAAAAAAAGGTTCTGTAAATAGAAAATAAGCTACCATGTTGGAAATATGCACTGCTCGATCATGGTCATCACCGTCAACACTACAACGTTACTTAGATGGAACGCTTGGTCTTCTGGTTATTCTATTAAATTTTGCAGAAATAATTGTCATTACCAGAATCAAACGTAAAAAGAACAACTACGAAATTTGTTTACTGAGTCTATCAGTAACTGACTCATTATTTGGTGTGACGAATTTAATCGCACCATTTTTATTTTTCTCACATTATATTAATCATTTGATTATTATGGAAGTAGTACTTACATCATATTTCTATTTTGTGTTAAATTCGATTTTTCATTTAGCATTAATTGCATTAGACCGTCTCTGGGTTGTTTATAAACCTTTGCAACATGTTGTTGTTTTGACGAGAAAAAAGGTTTATATCTTTATAACAGCTACCTGGATAGTATCCATATCCATTTCGTTGTCACTTCTTCTTACTGCAGAACTAAGTATTCTGTCCGGTGAGGAGAAGTCATGTAGAAACACAGGGACTATTGAAAGAGTTTTACCAAACATAACCGAAAGCTTAAATGCTACCATGTCACAAGTGCATTCTTCTACTTCTACGCCGCAAGTACATCAAAACTTCAACAGAATGGATGCAATTAATTTGACGAATTGCTATAAAGAAATGATAGACCTGGTTTTATCATTTATCATACTATTTGCTGATATATTTTTTGTAGTTTGTTACGGAATAATTGTTTGTCTGCTGACAAGACCAAAACAATTCAATCGCACAACTACCGAGAATCAATTTTTACTTACTTGTATTTTGATGGCTGTATTCTTTATTATATTTACGTTACCATTTGCTGTGCAGAGACTCTTGCAAGAGAAACGTTCACTATGGGTGATTTTAATGCTATTATCAAACAGTGGTGTCAATAGCATTATATATTTCTATGGTGGAAAAATGAGACGCTATCAACGTAAATTCACAAGACAGCATCATGTAACGCATTCAACTCCATTGTCCACACGAAACCAAGAAATTCAGAAGCAATAGAATCCAACACAAATCTTTAGATATGACTGGTCACTTTACTTATATTTTTATTAACCAAGTACTCTTTTGACTTGATTTAAATATCAGATGGTTCCATTTGTAAACACCGCAGTAAATGCCGTTTTCCTCTTCAGACAATTTTGCGCGAAATGGAAACGGAACGGAAAATCTGCATGCGTAGAAAGAAATTATAGACATTCCATTGATAGAAATTGACATCACACACCACACAACACACAAATTTTGCACACCTGACACTCGCGCTCATTTTTCTGGCCATTTTTTGTCCGTTTCTTTGTCTCTTTTAGTACTTTTTTCACCCAAAATACACGAATATAAACTTTTTTAATTTTTGCACACCTTATATGCCCAAATTAAAAGGACTGTACAATATACAAACTGTATGCGAGGATAATAAAAAAAATATTTACCCAAAACTGAACGTACAAAACGGAGCTTGCGAAATTTTGTGCCAAGATTGATGGAAAACTAGTTATATTGTCGGTATTACCAAAAGGAAACAGTTAGTATATAGATTATTATACGGATTTTGTAGTACCTAAATTATATCACTTGTATTGAAGTACCTATTTTACGCTTTTTTGCGCCGTGACTTCGTTATATTCGTGAATATTTAATTCAACACCGAATCACTAATACCGAATGATGTTCGAGCCACCCCCTGCGATGTCGGATCAACTTCAACACAATGTCATGTCGACGTTCATCTGACAAGGTGTGACACTGGAAACGTTGCAACGATATGAAAACAACTCACAGCGTGAAAGACTGCCAAATACGCACCCGTATAACTCTGTTTTCGGACTGTGTATTGCCATACATATGGCAATACACAGTGTGAAGACAAAGTTATACAGATCCGTATTCGGTAGACTTTTACGCCGTGACTATGGCTAGAATGACTATCTTTTCTTTCTTAGAAAAAAAGGTTCTGTAAATAGAAAATAAGCTACCATGTTGGAAATATGCACTGCTCGATCATGGTCATCACCGTCAACACTACAACGTTACTTAGATGGAACGCTTGGTCTTCTGGTTATTCTATTAAATTTTGCAGAAATAATTGTCATTACCAGAATCAAACGTAAAAAGAACAACTACGAAATTTGTTTACTGAGTCTATCAGTAACTGACTCATTATTTGGTGTGACGAATTTAATCGCACCATTTTTATTTTTCTCACATTATATTAATCATTTGATTATTATGGAAGTAGTACTTACATCATATTTCTATTTTGTGTTAAATTCGATTTTTCATTTAGCATTAATTGCATTAGACCGTCTCTGGGTTGTTTATAAACCTTTGCAACATGTTGTTGTTTTGACGAGAAAAAAGGTTTATATCTTTATAACAGCTACCTGGATAGTATCCATATCCATTTCGTTGTCACTTCTTCTTACTGCAGAACTAAGTATTCTGTCCGGTGAGGAGAAGTCATGTAGAAACACAGGGACTATTGAAAGAGTTTTACCAAACATAACCGAAAGCTTAAATGCTACCATGTCACAAGTGCATTCTTCTACTTCTACGCCGCAAGTACATCAAAACTTCAACAGAATGGATGCAATTAATTTGACGAATTGCTATAAAGAAATGATAGACCTGGTTTTATCATTTATCATACTATTTGCTGATATATTTTTTGTAGTTTGTTACGGAATAATTGTTTGTCTGCTGACAAGACCAAAACAATTCAATCGCACAACTACCGAGAATCAATTTTTACTTACATGTATTTTGATGGCTGTTTTCTTTATTATATTTACGTTACCATTTGCTGTGCAGAGACTCCTGCAAGAGAAACGTTCACTTTGGGTGGTTTTAATGCTATTAGGAAACAGTGGTGTCAATAGCATTATATATTTCTATCGTGGAAAAATGAGACGCTATCAACGTAAATTCATAAGACAGCATCATGTAACGCATTCAACTCCATTGTCCACACGAAACCAAGCAATAGAATCCAACGCAATAGAATCGAACACAAATCTTTAGATATGACTGGTCACTTTACTTATATTTTCATTAACCAAGTACCCTTTTGACTTGATTTAAATCTCAGATGGTTCCATTTGTAAACACCGCAGTAACTGCCGTTTTCCTCTTCAGACAATTTTGCGCGAAATGGAAACGGAACAGAAAATCCGCATGCGTAGAAAGAAATTATAGACATTCCATTGATAGAAATTGACATCACACACCACACACAAATTTTGCACACCTCACACTCGCGCTCATTTTTCTGGCCATTTTTCGTCCGTTTCTTTGTCTCTTTTAGTCCTTTTTTCACCCAAAATACACGAATATAAACTTCTTTATTTTTCGCACACCTTGTATGCCCAAATTAAAAGGACTGTACAATATACAAACTGTATGCAAAGATGATAAAGAAAAATATTTCCCCAAAACTGAACGTACAAAACGGAGCTTGCGAGGTTTTGTGCGAAGATTGATAGGAAACTAGTTATATTGTCGGCATTACCAAAAGGAAACAGTTAGTATATGGATTATTATACGGATTTTGTAGTACCTAAATTATATCACTTGTATTGAAGTACCCATTTTACGGTCTGTTACCCTCACCGGACACTTATCATGCATTTTTTCTATTACCAAATCACGATGTAATGCCAGAAACAGGACGTTCTAAAATAGAATCTGATACTGATAAGGTAGATCGTTTTGTTAAAAGTCTTGAAAAGACAGATGTTTTTAATGTCCTGGGGAGCATAAGACTAAAAAGGCTAAACAAAATATAATTTGCAACTTTAACCTTATTAAGCATAGACCCTTGTCTTACTTAGACCACTGACACTTAAAAAATTATAAAATTAAAATATTAAATATTTGATCACGTGACCTAAACATGTCATCATTGGAATCGAAAATGACAAAAATTTGTATAATTTTAGTAACTGTAAACTGCGTTTGATCTATTAGCCGGCAAAAACCTGTTCTAACGTTATTTTGCTGACTTTGAGCAGGTTTTTGTCGTCAGAGTAAAAAGCAATACTTTTCAAAGTGGAATGTGCTTTATATGTTCAAAAATACCCTATTTCTAGTCGCATGGCATTATTATGACGTCATTATGCTTATTAATCGACAATACCTTTAAATTACATTATTATGGTCTGTAAAACACAATTTTCTGATCTGTAAAATACACAACTGCACCACACAAATAAACTATAATACAAATAATCGTGTATCATACATAATATGTTGCTATAATAATAGAGATAGTAAAACTTTCAGGTTTTAATTATTTACCCCTACAAAGTTATAATTTTTATTATTATTATTATTTTGTTTTTTAATTTTCATAAAGCCAAATAGGTTATAGAAAAGGCCTGAAATCTTTTAGAAAAAATAAATAGTCCAAAAGAAATTATAATCCGCCAGCCATTTCCAAATTTTAGTAACACATATATAACACACATCTATAATACACATATATGCTGAAACGTTTAGTACCATATCATCTTCCGATCATTATTTCCTGAAATAACCTGAAATTACATACTATTTGTGAATCAATTTGTTGTTTTGACATAATCCGTGTTTGGGTAATGATTGCAAGATAAAACTTGATGGAAGTTAATAAGAAAGAAAAACGACACTGATTAACCATATATTATGTACATTTCGCAAACATATTGTCGCCATTATCAAGTACAGAATTAGGTTATATTTTCAAATTTACATACAATATTAAATAGATTATTAGTTACATGTATTACAGAGATTACAGAGATTACAGAGATTACAGAGATTACAGAGATTACAGGGATTACATAGATTACATAGATTACAGAGATTACTGAGATTACTGAGATTACTGAGATTACTGAGATTACAAAGATTACAGAGATTACAGAGATTACAGAGATTACAGAGATTATAGAGATTACTTAGATTACAGAGATTACAGAGATTACATAGATTACTGAGATTACTGAGATTACATGGATTACATAGATTACTTAGATTACATAGATTACATAGATTACATAGATTAAAGGAAACATAAACTGTGAATTAAACAATACAGTACAAGGTGTCAATATGTCACAAGCGACCAAATACTACAGTTATGAATAAGCTAATAATAAAACATAATTATGAAATACAAATTCTAGGAATCGTAGTATAAACCCCACTGAAAGTCGGTTTACGATAGACTGAAGTAAGTGACAAAATGAACATGGTCAAGTTCTCCCTCCCCCCACCCTCCCCCGGTGTAAAATATATATTTTTGTGGCTAATGTCTAAGAAATCTTTACGTTATGGGGATCTTAATAGAACAAAAATATCATCAACATCAACATCAAGTTCTATCGTTGACAGGTTTAAATTCAGTAGAACAGTCCGTCGTCAGTCAAATCATTTCATAGCGATGAAGAAAAGCTTTAGAGTTGAACCTAGTGAAGAACCTATAGCTACAATATCGACATGTTTATTATTTTTATCATTGAGAATAAAAAACGATTTCCTCGTGGTAATAGTCAATAATTTGTAAAATTCAGACTTGGTTAGGCCCTGACTTTTGTCCAGATGGGTAAACAAAGTGTTGGCACGCACATGTTAATAGTCTGCTCCCACGGAAAGTTGGTAAATAAAGCATCAACATCTGAGAAAGCATAAATTATCTTGGGTCCTCGGATCTTGACAAATGAAAAAGAATCCTTAGTGGTAAACTCGTTAGATATACTAGAAGATAAAATAGGCACTAAAAACTTGACCAGATTATAGGTAGGTTTGCCTATAGCAGACAATATATGTAGAAGTTGAGGACAGATCTATACAAAATTTGTGTACCTTGGCGAAGCTTGCCAGAATTCAAGGACTAACCAAGTCTGAATTTCACAAATATTTGACTGTAGCCACAAATTTTCCGCCTAGTGAAAACTCCACGGGTTAAAACTTAATAAATCAGTGTAGGATTGACTTGATACTCGAGAGTAGCATATTAGACAACAAAAACAAGCATCAATTAATAGTAATCACGAGTAGATAGTAGTCAAGTATCGGAAATTGGCGAGTAGACCGTAATCAAGCAGTGATAACGGTGAGTATGTAGTGTATCACGCATATTAATACCAACTGATTATAGTTACAACGAACAAATCCATCCCCACTTGAATATGCTGAAGAATAAAATAAGTATCTGTTTGAATAGAAACCTGAATAACATTACGATGAACCTTCTGGGGATTGGATTCGCCCCGTCCCCCCTCCTCTCTCACCCATGATATCTTTTTAACGGCACATATTACCTTCATGGAACGTGGTATGATTATAGTCCATTGTCAGAGGAACAATTTCACAAAGCAATTTGACGTAAATAATTAACGTCATCATATATATTTAGAGGGCAACTGGAGTAGTTCGGTTTCGTATTTTCAAGCACTTGTTTTTCGAATGCTAAGGCCTTGTACTTTAACTTATCTTCTAGATTTAAAAAAAACTTTCACCTAAAACCAAGCTAAATTTCCCCAATAAACTGAAATAAGTCCGATGTTTTCCAATATCGAAATAATCGGAGAAATCAGAAGTTTTAGGACATACAAAATTACAAAAATAAAAGTTTATTTTTATTGAAATTTTACATATATAATGCGAATAAATCTTAGTTCTCATTTCGGATATTGGGAGCTAATTAATGACTTTTTTTTACATACTTTACGGTTTTTTATAAAATTCGAACAGGAAGAAACAGGTAAAATAATCCAAAAATCTCAGACATAAACCCAAAATTTGAAACATCGGAGAAAACGGAATGATCGCGAGGCAAAAAATTGCTAAATTATTGCCATTATAATAAGTAATAATAAATCAAGTTCTTCATTAGGTATAGCTTTGAAATTTTTAACCATATTCAGGTCAGTTTCTTGCTAACATTTTAAGGCCGGGGAGGGGGGGCAAATTCCGCGCCCCCACCCCCTCTCCATAACTTTTGAGCAACTTATATTATAAGATGAAACTTGGCAGGCTAGTAGTTTATCATAAAAGGAATATAATGGTGGCAATTTTTTTACTGACGACTTCATTTTTCTAGTGACGTCATCACAAACAATTTGAACTAGCATATTTTGCCCAAAATCCGTATATTTTAGAAATACGATTAACAGTTCTACAATCTCCAACATAAATTCTTGAGACAACGTCGGCAAAAATTCAGATAGACATAAGTAAAATTTTTTCTTATAATTAAAATTAATAACAAGGCAGAAATATAAAAGTCTAAAAACCTAAAAAATATACAACGTTAAAAATGTACATATATTATTAAATTATTTACAATAGTTCACATTACATGTTATTCAATTTCAAATCATCACCCAATGCTTCTTCCCTGACACAAGATGTTGTTATAGATACTCGTACACATAAAATCACGGATCTCAAAATTTCAAAAGATAATCGTACACCTTGCAATTACGATTAAACAGTCTTCATTTTGTTTTACAGCTAGTTTGTTCGCTAATTCTGAAACAAAGCACATTCCTGACCCAATCTGCCATTCGTTCCGGAAACGAGGGGAGTAAAACTACTATGTTCTATTTTTAGCACTCTTTCATTGTATTCTCCTTTTTTCGCTTGCTCATGCTGAATAAATATAACAGATGTCGTCTTCTCTTTATTATGTTGTGAGTTAATTGCGTAATTCTTACATAAAAAAATGCCGTTTGTCCACACCTCCAAAAATCACTGGCTTTCATGTCTAAGCGGGCGCCATCTTCAGTATTTGCAGTCTTGTAATGAAATTGCTCATTCGTCACAGATATTAGTGAAGGCTCATTTTTAACATTAATGCAAACTTTATGTAATAATATGGTTTTGTAATAGTAATCCATATCATAGACAGAGTGCAAATCTAAATTCTTCTTAGTTAAAAATTTCAAATTGAACATCTTGTGGAGATTATTGCGAACGTCAATCAAAGAGTACACAGCTATGTCGCTATCATTTTTATAACTGTCACATACTTTCAGATTAACCTTATTCAGGCCGGGCATATTGGGGGCTCTGTAAAGCCGGAGGTCTAAAATAGCCACCCCTTCCAACCCCCCTTTTTTTGCAAAATGTAAATTTTGACCTTATTTTTCTAATTCTGGTATCAAGAGCTAATTACATGCAAATTTTCACGCTTTTATCATGCTTCTATCTTGAGAAAACCATGTGGGCGGGCAGTTTTAACTCCCCCCATATATTCAACGCACATAAAAAAGCCCTTTATAATAGGGTAAATTCGTAGCCAAGTGTTAACAAATGCGCAAGCAACTCATGCTCTACAGTATAATTATTTAGATAAAAATGTGTTTCTAATTTTAACTGATTAAAGCTACCAGGTTTTACGCCAGGTGTTCTCAAATATTTTAACTGGTATGCACTCAACCATGACAGTTAGGGTGCACTTTTCACAATACCGATAGGGTAAGCGTCATCGTGTAAGGCAGCCGGCGAATGAATATCGAAACGTCCTATTAAACCTATGCTGACACCATTTGTTATGAGTGTTAATAAATCTAAAATCTGTTGCAGCCTAATATAAATATGACTTTTAAAACCATTTCTGGGCATATATTGACACATTGCCCCGCTATATTCATTATTTCCATCCAAAAGAATGGTGAATATGACGAGATAACGATCTAGTTTATCTTGTTCTTTATACTAATAAGTATCTTTACAATGTCCTTAAAATAGTTTATCAGAGAAGCAAAAAGTGCTAAATGCATATCTTTTAGTGATAGTGAGTCTAGCTCGAATATTTGAATTTACAAGGAACAGCTTATAATGCTTCTAGTGATCCTTTTTAACATTAAGTTTTATTTGACATTTTTACTTTATTCTATGTTTCTATCACTCAGCAGAAATTGATTTGTTACACGTAACGTTTTGCAGAATAGAATATAAATTGATCAGATTCACTCTAGTAACAAATCAACCATGTTTAGAAAAAGATATTTCACAGATGGAATAACTAAGGTAACTAATATTGATGTTGGGCAATACAGACTATTCTTTAATAAGGAAGTGCATTGCATCAAGTACTACTTTAAGCAGCTAACGAGGCATTAGCTACTTAAAGTAGTACTTGATGCAATGCCATAACTTCCTTTTTAAAGAATATTATGTATTGCCCAACATCCCTATATTACAAGCTTAGTGTCAAGATATACATAATGATGACGATTCCATTTCGGATCTATAAAACAGCAGTTTTTGAGGCATCATTTGGACTAAAATGATTCATGTCCAGTGAGCACATAATGTTTTCACTATCAGCAGAGAAGTTGTTAGAACGAGTTGCGTACAAGTTTGTCAATGCAAAGCCTATTTATTTACGTTTTTCCATTGATTACGTTCTAATTCCGAGTTCTAATTCTGTTTACAGGCTAGTGCTATTGTAACTTAAAGATCATTACCCTAACATTATTCGTTAACCCTATCCAGTTCAGTTGCAGCTTAGTCAAGCTAATCATGGTACGATTTGGGCAGAAAATTACACCCAAAAGTATATGAAGTACCTTCTATAAAAACGAGGGATTTTCAGATGAAGAATATGAGTATGGTAAGAACCCATTTGTTAAATTTGGTGACCTTCATCGTTATACCCTTGTTGCCGTTATAGGAATGAATGTAGTCATGAAAAATAGGGCCGCCGAATTTTATAAATTAGAGAACATAGATGTACGGAATACGACCTCAATGAGTCGATTCTCCTACAATTGCTTACTGAAACAGGCCATGATCCCTCTAGAAGTCTCTGATGATGACTTCGGGATAGAAGTCGAAATATTAGATTTGGAAATATAACGCCATCTTGGTTTCCCAAATAAAACTTATAATGCTTCTGGTGATCCTTTTTATCATAGAATAAAGTGTACAAAATGAAATAAAAAGTTGGTATTTATTACAGATAGTAAATGCAGATTATGAGCCTGGTCTAGGTTACAACGAGCCTCACAATTTTGCAGATGCTGTTTTTGTTATTTTTGCCTCATTACATTCTTGTGTTTGTAGAGTATAGCCAGCCCTAGGTTCTTATCGTGATTGTGTTTTTTATTAATAACAAATTTGCTGCGTGCGGTATCAATTACGAGCTCATTAACTTAATCCCCTTCAATTCAATACGCTCGTTTAATACTACTTTTCTTTAATTCAAGTTTAAGCTATTACAAGAAATAAATATTCAAACTACACGAAGGAACGTATTTGTCAGTGAAATTAGTTTGGATGATAAAGAAACATTATAAAGATGCAAACTGGTAATCAGGGCTCCTTGAATTTTTGAAAAACGGAAGATTAAAGTTTTTCAAAAATGTCAACAAACCATGTGTGCAAGATGGCTAATAATATTGCTTCAGCAGATTTTTCGGGAAATATTCTGATACCAGTAAGCTTGAGAATATCTGTCAATATCCTTTTTGACAGAGTCTTTTTTGAGTATATACTCACAAACACTCCTCCACAAGTGAAGAGCGACATTCATTTTCATACTTCCAGTCATTATGTTCAAAAGATACCATGTTGAATCTCAAAATCAATAGTATTTGGTCAAAGACTACCGTTTTTACGGGTGTAGCGAAGCATAGAAAGCTGAATTGAAAGGTGGAAGACTGATATGAAAGGGTGAGAAGAAATATTTTATTTCGATGGGCTTCTAAGTGATAGGCTATTTACTTACATGTATGATATATTATTTTCGGTAGGATCTAATCTTTGGTGAGTTCCTAGCATTTAACTCTATATTCTGTCCGGACTTTTTAACTTTGCTATTACTGGTGTGTTTAATTTGAACTGTGGGCTATATCTCTTCATCTGTAACGTTTTATACGACACAACTTGATCTATATCTTAATCATCCAAACACCTATTAAATCCAAATTCCAGAAGGGATGACTCCATCATTTTGGTCAGCACTTCATAAATTCGTCAGATTGGACGGGAAAGTTTTATTATTTACTAAAGATTTATAATGTTGGTATACTATTATAACAATTAAGCAATGTCAGGCTTAAATATGCAAAACTTATGCTAAAACGCGATGTCAGGAGAATTTATTTACTTAATTGGCTTTTCTTCCAAAGTTTTAAGTTCCTCGTTATTTAATATTTGGATACGCTCTAATTCCAGTTATAACACCAAATACAGTGTACATTAATGTCTTTGCACTACGAAATGATATAAAAAGTCTATTCAATCTGAAAAGTAAGTTCAATGCTGTCAAAGGACAACTTACTAGTGCTGCTCAGTAAATTCTATTTTCTGATTTGTACATCATCAAGTTGTGATAAATATGGTCCTCAAAATAGTGTATCAAGGTTATGATTATGTTTTATCAAATGTAAATCACATAATTATCTCTAAAATGGGGAATAATTCGTTCAAAAACACAGCATTACTTTCTGCAGAATTATTTGAGAAGATTAACGAACAGATTAACAGTCCTTCTCGACACATGGTATACTATATTTAGATACTTCGGTCGCAGTATTGGAATATCTAAACCCTATTTCTACTTGTAGGAGGGTGGTGCACAACTTTTTTTAATACAACCTGAATTATCCGTTATATTGTTAGAAATCCTAAGAATTTTTTAGAATTTAGGGATAAAGGCCGTTTTCCATTACCGTAGAATTCCGCGTGGAATCCAAATGAAGACATTCTATTGGTAGAAATTGACGTGTGGAATGTCTTCTTTTGGATTCCGCGCAGAATTTTCCGCTAATGGAAATCCACCTTTAGTCTACCTTAGCAACCATATTTTTGACTGGTGGTATGAATATTTCTCCATTAAATAATGTGCTCTCTTATTATTGCTTGATAAATGTTCGTGCCATGTTTATTTCATTGCAAAAATCTTTTCCCTAACAATTTCTGCACCACCTGTTTTGCCTTATTAATTGTGCTAAAATATTTTTTACGTGTTCTTCTAAGTATCTGGAAAGTTTGAGCATTATAACGTGGTTCCACCAAACGGTATGAAAGGGGATACAATGTGTCTCTTTTTATCCGTTCTCTAAAAGGTCCAGTAGAAATATGGTTAAATATTAACCCTATTAAACCTGGGGGTACAAAGTTCCCGCGGCATTTTCACTTGGCCATAACTTTTTTGGCATTATAATATGTTATTGAAATTTCGTGACTCTTTCGAATTTTAATTAAGGATTAGGATTATGAAATATTTATTTGGCTATAAGTTAATTCTGAACAGGGGGTATTTTTTTTTTAAAATACAATATTTTGTTAAAACAGTCTCTGTTGTTGCTAGCCTATCTTTTCAACAGGTAAATATTTTTTATTAAATATTATTTAGAAATTGACGTTGAAATCTTCGACGTTGTTCTTGCGTCTTTATAGCCTGAGTTCCAGTCCCTAACTACGACAAGTGTCGTAGTTAGGGACTGGAACTCAGGCTAGCGTCTTTACTGCTG
>JAULBZ010004261.1:0-15021 GCA_032360805.1 Neoturris breviconis | reverse complement strand
CACAACACCCAAATAATGAAAATTATTCCCATTTTCATAATCTCCTTGAAATTTCCTTTCTAATGATATATAATATCACAATTATCACAATATTAAGAAAATATATATTTTCTTGATTACCTAGGGTAAAATACGTCATTATTCCAGGTACAAGTGGCAATTTTTTCCCAAAAATTTTTTTACAAAATGTTTTGTATATAAATTTTAGGAAAAGCCACAAAATTTCAGATCAAAATATTAACCCTAACAAAAGTTATGTAGAAAAGTTCACTAAAAGATGTATAAAGCTTTGTTTACACGTTACATTAAATCGAGGCACCAATTTTGTCTACTATCGACTGCGAGTCGGAAAATCCATACTCTTTCCACAAGTTTTTATGAGTTGTAGCCAATTTTTTAGGATAGTAGTCAAAATTGGCTCGATTAATTGCAGTGCGTAAACGTACACTTAACCTTTCTATGTAGGTGATGTGTCAATCTCTTTTCCGGGTTTTTTTTTATTCGCTGATGATGTATCAAAGAGGAAGGAGTAGAAGTGCTGAGAGCAAAAGTGCCCCAATTTAATGGCCCCTGCAACCAACTATTATTTTTATGCCCGTTATAAATCTTTTTGTCCAGTCCAGTACTTGTAGTTCAATTTGAGGTTTTCCCAGCATAATGTTTGTATTAAACAGCTACATATGTTGATGTAAGTGTTCAGCTTTAAAACGATTCACACTTGTACACACTGGACTGGATATGTGTTGACATGTGGTATACTTTAAAACAGAGTAGAAGTGTTAGATATAGGCCAGTTTTAAGCAGTCTTTTTTCTCTAGACTTTAACAAAAAAAAAAAATGTACTGACCGACCGACCGACCGACTCACCATTTTTTTCGTAGTCGGGTTACACGAAATAAACAATAACAATTAACTATAGACAGCCTTATGTTGATGTAATTATGTGCAATATATTACTTTTACTCGGTTTGGTGGGCTACTTTCAATACGTATACTTTGATTATATTTTAGCTGCAATTAATGCATTGAAACGTAAAAAGAGACTAGAAAAACAATTACTTCAAATAGATGGCACCCTATCAACTATAGAATTCCAACGTGAAGCTCTCGAAAATGCAAACACTAATATGGAAGTACTGAAAACTATGGGATATGCTGCAAAAGCACTGAAAAGTGCACATCAACAACTGTAAGTTTATATAGTCTGTCATCAGTTATGGGTCATAACCTTCACTGTCAGGGTAGGGAAGGTATAATCTCGCTAATCTCGTATCTAAACGCTGGCAATTTAAAATGACGAACTATAGCTATGAAAAGCAAAATACACCAATGGAAAGGATGGGAAAAAATGTTGTAAAATTTATATATATATATACACGACCCTAACCCATTGTCTGACACACTTTTTTTGCAGTTTTCACCCATATTCGACTTTTTCAGCATTATGTGTGGGGTCCTGTTTCCTGGTGCAGCACTTCTAGTGGTCCACTTAGAGTTACCAGCTCATAAAGCGACTGGAAACATCTCGGACATGTCCTGGAATGGCAGACAAAGGTTTAATTTGACAAAAATTAGCATAGCCCATTGTCTGCCACACAATTTTGCAGTTTTCGCCGATTTTTGACTTACTGTTTTTTAGCATTAATACAATTTGAGGGGTGCCACCCTCTGGTGCATTTGTTGAGGCACTCCTAGGTGTTTACCTGGGGCAAGTTAATGGAATGACTTGAAATATCCATCCCAGACATGTTTGGGAATAGCAGACAAAGGGTTAAGTTCCAAAAA
Organism: Neoturris breviconis; assembly: GCA_032360805.1. NCBI lineage: Eukaryota > Metazoa > Cnidaria > Hydrozoa > Anthoathecata > Pandeidae > Neoturris > Neoturris breviconis. The sequence continues at coordinate 13,236 of JAULBZ010004261.1, read as the reverse complement.
GGCTTGAATTGACTTTTGTATGCATTTATGGTCCGCCAAATGAAGTTTAAATGGGCTATTACTATCACTTTGTAGCAGCGGCCCGCTTTTCTTATTAAATCATGTTCCCAAAGTGCTACCATTTGGTACTAACATTCAAGGAATTCAAAAAGACTGTAATTTTACTCTAGGTCGAATGGAACACTCTTTTTTCGATTTCGTTGACTTGAGCCTGAGTATCGGCAAAAAAGGGATCTTTTTGAGACAAAAATATGATTTCTAGAGGATTTGACTACTAATATAATACCTAAATGATAAGCTTCCTTCTCCAATTGTTGATGATAAAACTATGATGTGAATAGTAAAATGTAATAAAAGATAACAAGACGCATCTGTGACAATATCACTTTCAATGATTATCAGACTGTCATAATAGTCGTTTAATGGCTAAATATTGGAGCTGATGATAAACAGCAAGCATAAACAGGCTGATTATGAATGGATGATAGCATGGTGTAGTGGCATTGTAGACTGTCATATTTTGAATTTCGAAGGTTACATAACATGGATTGCCAGTCTAGTCAAATTAAAGAAAGTTTCAAATCTGCATAGCATTACCTATGATATGGACCTTTGCTTGTTTAGATCAGTATTTGTTAGATTGTCCATAGTATTCTTGCTTCTCTCTCGTTCCTCAAAACCATCAACTAAAAATTAAACCAATCAGATTTTGTTGATTCCTTCGGTTTTCATCGGTCTTTATTTGAACATCAGTGTGCATGAAATGTAGTCCTGAAAATCCTGGAATTTTTAAAACTGAAAATGTGATGATTGTGCATAAGCCGAGATATCAGATCGAAGTCTATCAAAGTATTACCACTACCTCCTTCATAGATCAGGTTTTAAAGAATAGATGAAAGTTCTTACTCTTTTTAAAACTATGGTATCACTTTTCTTGTGTAAATGCTGAGGCCTAATTAATACATTTTCTAAACTAACTTTTCTTGTGTAAATGCTGAGGCCTAATTAATACATTTTTCTGAACTAACTTTTCTTGTGTAAATGCTGAGGTCTAATTAATACATTTTTCTGAATAACTTTTCTTGTGTAAATGCTGAGGTCTAATTAATACATTTTTCTAAACTTACTTTTCTTGTGTAAATGCTGAGGTCTAATTAATACATTTTTCTAAACTAACTTTTCTTGTGTAAATGCTGAGGTCGAATTAATACATTTTTATAATATATCAGAGCAGAGTGTCAAAATCAGCTTTATAACAAAAGTTATAGGTTTTGAAAGAATGCTTTTCAAACAAAAAACTCATAGTAAGGTGTGGTTTTTGGTGATTTATTCCTAAATGATTATTGAACCAACTTTTGTTGTAAAATGTTTGGTCAATCTTGAGGTCTCAAGAGAGGGGTGGTGGGGGAGGGATCCCCTCGGTCGTTTCAACCCATCCAAAGTCTGGCCCAAATTAGGTTAAAGGCTACTTTCACACCATTGCATTTATTAAGTTTTGGCCATAATGATGCTTTTCCAATCCTATTTTGAACCATTGAGGAACCAAAAATAAGAAAACGAAGTGTTTATTTTTCTTTATGCCATTGCTAAACCAAAAGGATTTATTTAAAGTGTTTGTATTTATTTAGAGATGTAGACGATGTACATGATATGATGGACGATATATCTGAACAAACGGAACTTGCAAACGAAATATCTGATGCTATCTCTTCTTCTGTTGGATTTGGTGAAGTCGATGATGTATGCAGTTTTTAGCCAGTCAAAAATTGAATTTTGAATGGGTATATTACTATCACTTTTTTGCATCAGCATTGACAACGTCTTAATAGACCATGTTCTCAAAGTAATTCAATGATAATAAATAAATCAATGATATATTAATGTTATTCTCAAGGGTCATGAAACATAATTATTATGCAATCAGTAAAGTTAATAATTTTCTAACATTATTTAATTAGTCCCAATGTGAATTTGAAATATGATGACAATGCAATGCAACAAAATAAGTTTTTTTTAATAAAGAGAATGGTATTCATTTAAGAAAGCTGATAAAACCAGTTTAAATTTTAATGTTTAACTATTTTTATTGAAAGCTAATAAAAACCAGTCTTACACATATCTATGTATATTTTTAATGTTTTAGCATATACCTTTTAATGATAACAGAGAAACACGTTACTGTATTTTTATTTTTAAGAAGGTTTTGACAAAGCATATATAGCCTTGCCCTATGAATATTGTATTGCCTATGTACATAGTCTATGGAGTTTCTATATACATATAGCATTACATATAGCCTAACTACATAACCTATACACATATTTAACCTATACACATCCTGTATAAAGATTTACACATTGTATATAACCTATATATATAGTTAAAGTTAAAGTAAATAATTAAATACATCACTATGACAACATTCATAAAGGATGATGTAATAATGATGAAATAATAGTAGTGTGATGTACATGCAAATCATTTCCATTGGCTAGGTTTATTTAACTTCCAATCGGTTTGGCAGGCTACTTTCGATACCGTTCATTTGATTAAGTAAAACTTAAACTCCTGGTTGAGACATATTTTGACCCAACAAGAACTAAGTTAGAAGTGATGATTGAAACAAGAACTTTTTTCTCAGTTATGTACTTCATTTAAATTTTGACACATATTTTGAAGATGGATTGAACCCAGTGGGTAAAAACTTGTTCAAAGTCCACAGTAAAGTGGACAACTGGGAACAACAACGTTGTTCTAACATCTTTACTGCGGACTTTGAACAAGTTTTTAACCACTGGGGAGAATAACTTTATTTTCTTATTTTATTTTTTTTTTAACGATACTCATACAGATTAAGAGTAAATAATCACTGTTGAGGAGAGAGCATAATCATATGCTCAACCTCCTCAATAATGATTATGAATTTAAACACTACTCGTGACATTTCTTGTGTATTTTTTCATAAACAAAACAATTTGCTGGAAGGTTTCCTCTTTTGACTGAAATCAATGTGTATCAGTCCTCTTCATATAGTTATAGCCGGATGAAAGTTGCTGGTATCACCAGCAGACTATAACATGAATGGTTTTACAAATCATGAAATATTATCCATTCTTCACGTCTAGAGGTTTTTTTCAATTTGCAAAAATATTTGCTTTTCTTGTATGTGTTAAGTATTGTTGCCATGGTAATAGTTACCAATTACAATAGTTTTTAGTGTCAAGTAACATATTCATGAAATTAATGAATTTTTGTAAAATGATGATTCATGAAATGGGTTAATGCCTCCTTTTTTAATCATTATCGTGAAAAATAATTATGGAGCTATCGATATGTTTACATGACTACCACCCAAAGGATTGGTTAATACATGTTCCAAGACTGGAGATAACGATCGTACATCACCTATGGAGGAGTGTTTTTTTAAGTACAGTTCTCAGCTTAATATAACTGCTGGACAACACCTGTGGAGGAGTGTTTTTCGAGTATTTAAAATACACTCCTCTACGTCTAAGTCAAAGCTTTAAAGGCTTGCGATATATATTCATCACTTTAGAACCAGTAAGTTTTTATTTCGGAAATGTTTTTGAAAAACGTGGAAAGAAAATATTCACTGTGCAAGAGTATCCTAGTGTATGCAATAACTTGTTAAGTCCGCAGTAAAGACACTAGCGTATTTTCTGCGGACTTTGAGCATGTTTTTTGTCTACTGGGAATAATCTTCAAAACATGTCAGATGACGTCGTTTTCAGCCAATGTAATGGCTTCATTTAGACTCCACCTTTATAATCTTATAGGATGAGCTAAATGCAGAGTTAGAAGAACTTGAACAAGAAGATCTAGATGAACAGATGTTAAATATAGGAGCAACTGCTGAACCAGTTAATCTACCAACAGTACCAGATACTGAGCTACCTGAACCTAGTAAGTGTTACTAGCATTATCCAATTAAGATCCTAGAACTCTACATTTCAGAATAATGCTCAAAAAATAACACTGTGGAGAAGTAAGTTTTTAGTTATCAATTCCTCCTCCACAGTGGTTATTTAGAGCACGTTTGTTATACATTGTTAAAGAACTTTTAGTTGAAGTGGGACAGACTGATCTTTATCTTTTGACGCTAAAGAAAGCAAACTAAATAGATAAGGAGTTGAAGTGGGACAGGTTGACCTCAATAAAATCTTGTGAGAAGCAAGAAATAGCATTGGTAAAACCTTATTAAAGAGATTGAAAGAGACTTTTATTATTTAAATGTAAATCACGTTTTTGACTAAAATTTCAAACTCGATATCAACTGGATCAATGATTGTACACTGATCGTACACTGGCTATACTCTGAAGTCTAAAAATGGGAAATGTTTGGCCACACAGTGAACATGGGAAACACATAATTTCTTACAACTTTAATCACTTATATCTCCACCAGTAAAATTTCAGGATATGTTATTAACCAAATAAATTTTCATATTAGCTTTAGTAGGCTGATGTTTTTAAAAAATCTGTGAGTGCTTAATTCTTAAGCTATAAACCAGTCCGGTATATCTGGTATATTTTTATCATGTGACTTAACTAGGAAACTGTATGGGCACATCAGAAATGATTTTACATAGAATTCAAAATAAATGTCATTATATTTCCATGCAAATGTTTAACATCTCAACAGATGTTTTAAATATTTTAGCTAAACTACATTTGGCTGAAATAATTCTAGAGTGTCAACAAAATTGCTATTGATTGGTTTCTTTGGTATGAAGCCACCAATCATATGGTTTCTTTGGTACGAAGCAATTGATCGTTTGGTTTCTTTCGTATAAAGCAACCAATCATATGGTTTCTTTCGTATAAAGCAACCAATAATTTTTAAAATCCACTGACACTCGGTACTCTCCTCAGCAGGTATTAATTTTGAAACTTTATTTTCATATTTCTGATGATTTTTATCCATTTTCTAGGCAGGACGAAAGCAAAGCAAAAGAAAGTCGAGGATGATGACGACATGGCTGAACTCGCTGCATGGGCGTCATAAAAATGTTCACTCGCTGTATAAGCGTCATAAAAATGTTCACTCGCTGTATGGGCGTCATTGAAAAGTTCTCTGTAATTCTCTAAAATGAACGACTAGCAAATAATCTTTTCGCGTTTGAAAATCGATAGCTATCGATTAATACGTGTGTTTTGTATTTCAAACGAACCCTCACAATTTATAGGTCACTATCTATCGATCGATACGTTAGGAGTTTCGCCCGGAAATTTCAAACGATTCCACACGTTTTGTTCATCAGTAGCTATCGATTGATACGTAAGGTATTTCGCCTGGATTCTACCGATTCCTCACGTTTTAGAAATCAGTAGCCATCGATCGATACGTATGGAGTGTTTTCAAACGTTAAATATTTGTTTTAGTTGTGTAAATATATATATTGTTTTCTTAGTTGCTTGTATTAGTTTTCACAATCATAAAATTAACAACACACTGAGAGATTGAAATTTTTGAATAAACACAGGGGTAGAATGGAGCCTTGAATTTTTACGTGTGTATTCTGAACTAGTGCAATAGTCAGTCGTATAAATTCAACCAGGATTTTTCATTTCAACTGAATAAGTTTTCAAGAAGGACAAAAATTACAGAACATGACCAGAATATGAGTTTTTTCGCATATTAAACCTATTCGTCAGCGCAAAATGAGAAAATATTTATTAGGCTGTGTTTAGAAATTTTGCTTTGAATATCTGTCTAATTTTTAGCATCTGATCACTTCGATATTTCAATATACACGCATGCGCACTGATGACTCAAGGAATAAACTGATTGTTTTAAATGTTTGTTTATCTTGTTGCCAACAGAGAGAATGACTATAGAGAGGGAGAACAGACGAATATGAACAGACAACGATTTATTCCAGGGGATGTATATGTCAATGCTCATAATAAGCTCAAATTAATCATTGCGGAGGAGTGAATATGCAGCATCGCTTCATTATAGACATGTTTACAAATATATGAAAACGAGGTTGCAATGCAACAAGTTCTACTTTGAGTAGCCTCGTTTTCATGTATTTGTGAATAGGTCTGTTGTTCCTATTTCGAGAAGTGTGCGTCATTAGTTAAAATAACTACCAGCACTGTGGTGGAGAGATTTTAAAATAACTGCCAACACTGTGGTGGAGAGATTTTAAAATAGCCACCAACACTGTGGTGGAGAGATTTTTCAGCTAATTTGTAAAGTCTCGTCCACAGTGATCACCGGCAGTTACTTTAATCTCAAATGACAGGCTAAGTTGTTGTCATGTTTACAGGGAATTACATTTCAAATGTTGGCTGTGTGAAACCAAATTTTTTGTTATGTCAACGATGTTACAATGGATTGGTTTTTTGGGTACGAAGGAACCAATACCTTGTAAGATTGTTGACTCAGTACTCTTCTTTGTGTGATTAGTCATGGATGTTGTTACACTATTGTTGTCATATCCTAGTTTAATATAAATATTATGAATTCAAAATAGCATGAAGGAATATCATTTTTGAAAAGATTTTTTTAAATAGAATTAGCGAGTATTAATTATATTCCAGCTGCTGCCCTGTATAGAAGGAGACACAAATACGTAGACGTCACTCAAATCTCACTCAAATGTCACTTTAAGGGCATGGCCAATACTGTTTAAATTTCTTTCTCTTCTATTTAAATCTGCAAGCGTCTCAACTTTTCAAGCTGCAGTTTTGCCATGCATTCGCCGTTTTTTAAAATTATAGATGCGTTTTAAATGCATTCATTTTGTGTGACGGAATGAGGAGGGAATAGAATTTAAAATATCTATAAAAAATTTTCCCATGATTAAAACAATGACTTATTTTCGTTCTTTTCAAAATATTTTCAAGAGATATTTCTACAGCTGCACAAAAGCAAATTTCAAATTAATAAATGATTAAAATTGAATTTGTTTTTTTCTATATCCCGTGAAAACTATCCTCACCTTAATGTAGAAACTATTGTTTTCAATATATCTTTATTTTAAAGATTTTTTTTCGGAAGCACGAAAAATCACATTCATCTTTTTTCTTTCTTTTCTGTAAAACTATACCTTTTTTTTCTTTTTTTTTTGATGAGTTAAATCTTGCTCGATGAAAGTGTGAAGTAAGCATATGTGCATAGAAAAGTTGAGTGGACCATGTGCTTGCATAATTAGTTTGTATCCAAACCACGTGTTTGCATAATTAACTTGTGTACAAAAACATTTACACGGCAACACAAAACATTTTTAGATTTGATTTTAAACACTTCATCAATGGGATAGACGAGAATCTGTCTACTATTCGGAATCAATCACGTGCCCACAAAATATCGGCTACAACAGACATGTGCTTCGACTGTAATGTAAAAAACAGATAACAGAGAAGGTTGTTACGTGAACGAGCTTGCAATGGAGCTTGCAATGGGTTGGTTTATTCGGTACAAACAAACCAATCCATTGCGAAATCGTTGACTCAGTACCTTTCTCTATAATTTTTATATCTGACATTTCTCTATAATTTTTATATCTAAGACGGTCCTCCCCTGATGTATAAAACAGAGATGTAACATAGGGACGATGTTTCTCTGTGTGAAAATAATAATCTGGGGGTGTGTGTGTTTTATTATAGTTACATTCAACATTCTTTATCATATTTTTGGTACAAAGCCCAATGCTTAGCATTCCTGTTGACAACTCGAACATTTCCTATTATCTTATATTTCACGGTTCAACCCTTTATTATTCATATCTTATTGTAACAAACAGTTCGCAACACCCCCTAATGTCAACTATTTCACCCAGTAGACAAAAATTTGTTTAAAGTCCGCAATTAAGACGCTAAAACAACGTCGTTCGACGATTTTTAGCCTCTTAACTGCGGACTTTGAACAAGTTTTTGGCCACTGGAAATCGGTTGTTTTCACTGAAAAACATCTGTCTACTTACTTATTTATCGAATCTACGCAACGCAAAGTAATTACATTAATATAAGAGCTAAAATTTTGGTCGAATTTTTATTGAATAAACGAAGAAGCGATGAAGTGAGGCGAACCATTGCCTTTCTCCGTTTATTATCCGAACGAAATTTCTATAAGAATGCAAAAAAAGTAAAAGTCATCTATTAAAACCAAAATCCTATTTGTATTTCAGCCACTATCATACACGTGCCGATAGTTTTCTTATTTAGGGGATTGGATCGACTAAAAACACCTGTACATCTTATCTATTCAAAGTTTAAACGTTTAGTTTCTTTTTTATTGTTCGCGCTTTTTTATGTTAAACTAATTTGATTGGTTAACCGTTAATATCTATTAAAGAAGCAAGCTAACATTAAAAAGTCGTTCTTTCTTTCTTGACGTTTTGCTATTTCAAACTATCGGCGCTGCTTTCACACAAGAGTTATTATTGAACTATAAAAGAAAAGAAGAGATATTTTGCGAGGAACATTTGATCGGAAACTTCTCGTGATTTGTTTATTAAGCGATATGCTGACATAAAATGGAGATTTCTTTATTGTACTTTATGGTTGGTTATCTATTGCACAGTACAGGTTCTGTTCTCCTAACGATGAAGGGTGGAGAGTTAATTGCATACGATATAAGCAGAGAACATATTGCAACTGAGAAGTTACAAATTGTGTTCAAGTTTAAAACTATTGATCCGTCTGGTTTATTGTTGTTTTCTGAGAATACACATCTTGGTGATTATATTAGCTTGGAGTTGAATGGTGGAAGATTAAGGTAAACAACGTACTCTTATTCAAAGTCCTCAGTAATAACGTCTTCGACGTTGTTCTAGCGTCTTTATTGCTGACTTTGAACATGTTTTTGCCCACTGAGTTATTCAGTATGCGCGATCTGAACTATAAATTATTAATGAAATCAGTGATGACACCCTTCAGGTTTGTCAATTCTTAGAGGTACTGGTTGTGCCGCATCTCATCGTTAGGTGAATGACGTATCAAAGTTTTGACAATCCAGTGGGAAAAAACTTATTCAAAGTATGTAGTTAATTTTTACTGTGGACTTTAAACAAGGTTTTGCTCCCTGGGAATATCTTTGTAATATACGTTGTTGAAAAATCTGAGCCCGTTGAAACTAGTTCTTTTTATTATTTTTTTTCGCTCGAGCTAACTTTCTTAGTATTTGCTCAGCTGAACTCGCAATGAACTGCTATGTTTTACGAAGACGTACGTTTGCACGGAATATAAAGAGCTTGAAAATAATTGCGTAAGGTTGTATCTATTGTCGAGAAACGTTCACATGCAAACGAAATGTGTTGAAAATCAAAAATATCCTTCAAAATATATCGCAAATATTTTTCGAATAAAAAAAACACATCGAATCCACACGATACGCTACTCATAAATTAGTAGCATATTGATAAATACATATATCTATTTATTTTTGATATGAAATAAATACGGTAAACATTGAATTTTTTATTCAAAAAAAAATCGCCGAGGAAAATGAATTAAAAAAATATATAAAGTGTTATACCATGTTTTGTAAACGTTTCATATTCTCCTTTGTGAAAATGATTGTGAGAATCTCAGATAACGATTAGCGCAAACATTTACCGACTCTGTCGCTTATTCTTTTTTAAACGTGATTCTTTAATCGATCAGCATGTGTAAAAAATAGAAGAATAGGCGTACAGCGCAGTTTAAATAATAGTAATTGTCTCCTCGAAATCTATAATTAAATCCTTGGTCAGATGTGAACTGTGAATTAATCTTTTTGATTTGTCACATTTTGATTTTTTGCTTCTTATTTTTTCATACCGCTTTAAGGTTGATCTCCACGAGGCGAAAACATTTGGTGCGAAAGCCAAAAAAGATAAATCATTGGTACAAATTTGCGTCACGCGGAGTCAATTTCTACCAATAGAATGTCTTCTCTTGGATTTTGCAAGCAATCTTTCGCCTAGTGGAAATCCACCTTCATATATTTCTCATATTTTAATATTTTTCAACCTATAATTTTTCAAGGAATTTTGCCACTTACCTAAAAAATATTAAACTCTCAATTTTTGTTTGTTTCCATTAATCACAATTACGGTTACTTACGGACTTTAACTGGTTTTCTTCAATGAATTATTACTATAGCTTTAAGTGAAACCAGAGTGCGTTATAATTTGATAAACACTGGATACGAAGTTGTTGCGAAACGCCCACAAACGAATTAATACATACTTCCCAGTGAACAAAAACATGTCCAAAGTCTGCAGTAAAGACGCTAGAACAACGTCAAAAAAAGTTGTTCCTTACGTCTTTACTGCGGACTTTGAACAGGTCTACTGGGATAGGGATACCAAGGATTGGGAAAATTTGTGGTGGAAATTTTTTTCTTAATTTTTAACTTTCGTTGAGAGGGCAAAAACGCTTATTTTGTTTGCTTATTTCCAGAATGACCGCCATGGATTTAGGTAGTACGTATGATCTTTAACGAAAATATTTCTATAGGCAGGTGACGTCGCTTTTAACCAATGTAATGGCTTTATTTAAAATTCGCCTAGTGGAAATCTCCCTTAGTACGTCATCTCGGTGTCGTCAAGACATCTTACACCTATAAACGAAGGAATATTCTTGTTTTATTCTATTGTAAGGCTACAATTAAATTTACAAATTAAATTTGATCACGTTTTTCTCTAGGCGACAGTTATTACATAAAATTCTCGCCAAACATAATAGTGCTAATCTCATTTGAATTTGTAGTACGCATGCGCAACTATAATTGTGCAAAAATATGTTAATTTAAAAATCTACATAGTCTTTCCTTTTTACATCTTTTCAACGTCAAAAAGACATCGTTTTAACATCACGACGTTAATACGACGTCTTTTCGACATTGAAAAGGCAGAAAGGATTTTATTTATTTTTTCTCTAACGTTGGAAACTAATTTATTCCAACCAGTTGATAGGCGTTAAAACGAAGCCATTTCGACGTTGACGTTCAGTAGCCAAGTCGTTCATGCTATTAAAAACGAATTAGCCTGGAATCTCTTATCTCTCCAATGTCGGTTTTTCTGTAAATACCTTTTCAGAAGATAGGAAACGAGAAACGATAGACTTATTTACAATTGCGTAAAAACGAGACGATGGCTGCTCAAAGTAGAACTTGTTGCAATGTAATAACTTCCTATTTGTGCAGTGCCTTCCAACAAGTTGTACTTTGAGCAGCTAAACACTTCATTTTCATGTATTTTCAATGTTACAAAATATCTTGTTACTTTTAGGTATAAAGCGCGACTTGGTTTTGACGACAATTCAGAACAAGTTATTATTGTGGGAAGAGGGTTAAATGACTATGAGTGGCATGTGGTTGATCTGAATCTAAATGGAAGAAATGTTTCTATACAGCTTGATGATGAAACGACAAGAAAAAGCTTCGGTGGAGAGTTTGCAAGGCTAGATTTAGATTATAAGGTTTTCATTGGTGGAATCCCTGATGATGTCGATGTGTCACCATATAAAATAACCAATCGAAAGTATTCAGGTTGTTTCACAACATTTTTCTTCGATGATATTGATGTGTTATACAAAGCAAAGTTCAGTAAACGCAGTTTCACATCAACTGGTGACCTTCTGTGGAACCAATGTGAGGATTTGAATTACGAACCAATCATGACGAAGAATCCACAAGATTATGCGCTCACTCCTACATACTTAAAAAATAGCCTATCTATCAGCTTCAAGTTCAGGACTCATATAGGTGAAGGGCTGTTATTTGCAAAAATCTCAAGAAAAGTTACAGTGTTTCTTGAATTGCGCAAAGGTATTCTTGCATTTAACGTTGAGATACGTGGTCAAGGTCCGATTGTTATGAGAAAAGGTGTGGATTTAAATGATGGCTTTTGGCATCGCGTTGAATTTCTTGTCAGTAAAGAAATAATTAAATTTAAACTTGATCAACATGCTGCAACGACTCACAATAATCCGTGGTCACACATCATCGAGTTTCATGCTGGTAATGCCACATTAGGTGGTGGGGAAGAGCAGATAGGGCAAGGTTTTGTGGGTTGTATGTATGATATATGGGTGGACGACACTCCGGTGAATTACCACAAACTTGGACCTAATTATTTTGTCGGGGTAATTAAAAAATGTGAACTTCAAGATAAGTGTTTATATTCCCCGTGTAAACATGGTGGAAAGTGTTCCCAGGATCATCTATCTTATAAATGTGATTGTTTAAGCACTATGTACAGTGGAGCAAATTGCCAGGAATCAATATATCAACCAAGTTGTCAGGACTATAAAAACCTTGGCTTAAATGAAGACTCGTATTGTCTTATTGATCCTGATGGTGACGGGCGAGTGAAGCCTTTTAGAGTTCTTTGTAATATGACTGGAGATGATAAAAAAGCTGTTACAATTATCCAACATAACCTTCGAAGTGATAACATAGCTGTCTCAAGTGGTGTTGTTGAAGATGGATCATTTCACCATTCACTGGAGTATGGTATACCCATCGAAACATTTAATATCCTATTACAACGAGCAAACAAGTGTCGTCAACATGTCAGCTTCAAGTGCAAGAACTCGTTTCTCATGAGATCACCACGTGGTCCACCCGACACCGTTTGGATTGGAAGAAGAGGCAATCTTGAAAATTATTGGGGTGGAGCGGAACCTGACAGTGGTACGTGTGCATGCCGATCAACAAAAACCTGTTCACATCCTTATCGCTATTGCAATTGTGATATTGGCGATGATTTATGGAGAGAGGATTCAGGTAAATATATATATATATATATATATATATATATGTATATAGCGGACACCATCAACCCATTACCTTAGCAGTTTTTGCAGAAAGTAATTCTATGGCTAATGGTAATGGTAATGCAGAAAATAAAAATAATATGAAAAATAAATGTATAAATTGATGTGCAATTTCAACCTCTGTCCGCTAATAGGAGTGTTATTGATTTCGCGCAGAATTTTTTATCCGCTAATTGAGGTCCGTTTTTTGGAGAGATCTCTATAAGATCTTATTACGGATTTTGCCAGTGCAAAGCCTTCTGTCTGTTAATTAGAGGTGTCCGTTAATTCTAAGTAGGCAAAAACTTGGTTTGAAATTCGCAGTAAAGACACTAAAGGTGGATTTCCATTAGCTGAAAATTCCGCGCAGAAACCAAAAGAAGAAATTCTATTGGTAGAAATTGTCGTGTGATGTCAATTTCCACCAATGGAATGTCTTCTTTTGGATTCCGCGCGGAATTT
>JAULBZ010004260.1:0-15022 GCA_032360805.1 Neoturris breviconis | reverse complement strand
AATGTTAGGAATGTTAAGCTATATCTTTTCTTTTCTTAACTTTGGTAGTTCAAAAGAGACTTCAGTAGTTCTTTGTTTACATCAATAGTTAAACATAATACTACCGAAGGATTATTATTAACTTTTCTTAGTAGCAATTGAAGTAACGAAGAGCTTCGTCAGTAACGTAAGACAACACAAGAATACCTGTTTAAAAAGTAAAAATAAGTGTGCATGCGTACAACCCTTGCGTTTGCGTTTACGTCGTAAGCGTGAAACGGGCTTTAAAAGGAAGTTATTAAAACTTCTTCCACTGGACGCAGCACAAATAACATTCGTTATGATTGGCTGGATATCTGCAATATTTTGGCATGTTTGTTGTTAAGCCAAATAAAAAGTTTAAATGCGCTGTTTCAGCCATAAAATGGCCAAATGCGGACGTTTTTTTACCATGCGCGCGGGAAACGCTATCCTAAAAATCAATTTTCATCGGCCTAACAACTACATTCAAAATAAATATAAATACGTATGATATTAATCAAGTGTATTATCAGCTAATTACCTGTTTTAAAGGATTCCAAACTAGTACCCTTTGGTGTATGTACAAGCTCCTCAAGCAGTAGTAGCTAACTACCACCAACACTGGTTATTGAGCTAACTACCACCAAACACTGGTTATAATATTGAGATAATAATAATTAACAAATAATAAAAATAAATAAATAATTGTGACATCCATGTTTGAGTTATAAGCGGGAACACTAAATCCTGAAGAAGAAGAAGAAGAAGAAGAAGAAGAAGAAGAAGAAATATCAACTCCTCTGTGTTTAACTCAGGGCCATGGGGTGCATTAAAAAGTTCTAGACATAACTTATCATTACGAGTGACAGTTTGGTTCCTAACAACAAATTAAATCTTTCTTGTCAAATTACATATATCTGCACCTTGTTTATACATCCGCTTCAGTAAGGATGTTACAGAAAAAACTTATTGTAAAAAACTCCTATACAGTTTAGTAAAAGATTTATGCAGCAATCGAACAATAAAAAATGAAGAGTTTTCATGCTTGTCATAAAGACACAATTGAATTAGTAAACTACTGGTATTTATAGCAAACTGCAAAATAACGGACAGACATCACCTGTGGAGGAGTCCTTTTTTAGTACAGTTTAAACTAAATGTACTTAAAAGCACTCCTTCACAGGTGATATCCGACCATTTTGAGGTTTGTATAGTAGTGGAGGGGGTGCTACCCCAACAAACAACACTCTTCTCTACATATACTATTGTAGTTATGCTTATTCAGTTTCTGCCATTACACACACACTAGTGGTTGAAATAATAAAATAAGAGTGGAGAAGGGATTTTCAAACATAGCTTCAGGCTTTCTTTAAAAGTCACTTCTCCACTGTGATTATTTGCTCTTATTTCATAAGGCAAACGAGTATAGTAATTGTGGCTTGCTCAAGTATATATCTGATGTTGTAAGATTCCGCATGAATAATTTTTCAGAAATCAAGAATTTGTTTCTGAAGCAAATAAAAAGGCTTTTCATGTTGTTTAAAATATTTTTTTTAAATTAAAAAATCTGCATATATATATATATATATATATATGTTTGTTTTATTTTGAAATGAAACCTTTATGGCTTCTCTTCATTGTTATAACACATGAAGATACTCACTATGCATAGTTATTTGGAAGCATGTATCAGTGATAATATTTTTGTTAATCATAGTAACTGATGTTGACATTTGAAATTTGAGCGGAATTTATACAAAAGCTCTTTTTTAATCAACTCATGTTCTTCTATAAACTATTTGTTTTTAAAAAAATCCATATTACTTGATACCATTTTAAACAAAGAATCTCATGTTTTCCTATAAACTAAAAAACTATAAATTGAGAAGCCTGGGAGTCCAAATTTTAAAAAAATCAGGGCTTTCAACTCCCCAAAACTGACAATATTATTAAAAAACAGGCTTTAATTAGGCTTTTTTGTGGCATTTATTTACAGGTCCAATGGTGCCGTAAGCGATTAGGGTTAACAGCTAGTGGTCTGGGGATCAAGACTAACAGAGTATTAAGTCAAGGAGCTTGCAATTGATTGGTTTCTTCGGCATGAAGAAACCAATCAATTGCAAGATCATGGATTCAGCACTTTCCCCTTGGAAACGAATTTTGGAGATGAGGATCTGCTTCTGAGTAAATAATATTTTTAAATACTTCCAGGAAGGACGTGGTCTATTTATTTATTTTTAATTTTTCTATTTTATAATAGGACATTTAAGCATAGATGCATGCTTTGTACATAAATACTTTGTAACCTGATCAGTAATCATTTTTTTATTTCGAGTTCATTTAGTAATTGATTTAATCTTACTTGTTATCATTTTGTGATTTGTTTAAATGGTAATTAATGAGAACATAAATGATAAGAATTAATAATACATTTTATGATGAAGGAAGTATTAATGCCTTTTGATTAGAATGTTGAGACACTCAAATTTGAAGCGCAAAGCTTAGATGCATAAAATTTGGGGATACACAAATTGCTTTAAATGCAAGGCTATGAAATTTTTTGGAAAATGTTTTAATCTCTAAATTAGGATTACCAAAAACAAGAATTTTCTTCAGTGTTAGAAAATAACGACCTTGGCAATTTTTTTTACCAAGATCACAAGATATTATAACAGGGTTCACAGCACTCAGGGAAAACCTGGAAAACCAGGGAATTTTGTTTCAAAATTCAAAGACTCAGGGAAAACTCAGGGAATTTTTTTTTTTATCAAAAAAGTGTGTTGGTCACAATTCCAAGATTATTGTTATTAAATTTAGGTTATCTTTTGGTGAAAATAGGAAATTTATTTAAAAAAACTAAATGCGTTATGGCGTTAGAGAAAACCTATTTTTTTCCTTTAAATCAATCGTATGTTTATTTTACCACTCAGGTTCTTTTTCTGTGTGAATTTTTTTTATAAGATATTTTACTCAGGGAAAATCAGGGAAAATTATGTACTTTTTAACAGAAAAGTCAGGGAAAAAGACTAGGAAATTAGGTCTAAACCAGGGAAAAACAATTTCCTAATGCACTGTGAACCCTGTATAAATGGATGCATTGTGTACAATAAATAAATCCAGTTAAATTTGAGCATAAGCCTATCCTAGAAAAAATTTCATATCCGCTCCACCAGGTGACGGAAAGTTATTTCATCTAGGTGGCCATAATTATAATTATATATATCATGATTCCAAAGAACTGAGACTGATAATCTAGACTTTAGTCGGATTCTATTTTCAATAAGTGAATCTTTCCTTTCTACTCTTTGTCAACAACACATCTTCTCTTTGCCATATTTTTTTGCTACGAAGAAAGTTATAAAAACTGCAGATATTTATATAGGTAGTCATAGAAACATCGGATGTTTAGAAGAACACATTTTAAAAACCTTTCTTTTGGCAGTAACGTATTTTAATTTGTGGAGGAGCACTATTGAGATGCGGGTCACATATTTTCAATATTATTTCAGATTTCAAGCCAAGCGCCATGTTAATAAAACACTAACTGGTAGTTTATGAGAACACATGTAATTCTTTCATCCAATAATTCAAGTTTCATGAATACCGAGTATATTGGAATATTTGGGGGAAACATTGGGGATGTGTTATGTTGGAAAAGGGGGATATGTGTGGTTTTTGCATTCTGGAAAAATATAATTTAACCCAGCCACTGGGTTGGAAACAAAAGTATTTTTTTATTTTGGCCTAAGTAAGATAATCGTTATCATTATTCTTTAGATGAGGAATATGACTCGGATGATCATTTATCTGCAAAGGTCGACTTGCTTAGAGATCGACCCAATAGTGCTGTTGTGCATTCAAACAATGAGAAACCAATAATACCTACAAGGAATGCAAGTTCACCTGTCAAACAAAAAGATAGAATTATAGTAAGTGCTTATTTCCACTTTCAGTGTACTTTAGATTAAAAATGAGAAAAGCCTGTTGTGTTGTAAATCCTACTACTGTAGGTGTATGTATGATTTGAAAGTAAAACAAAAAAACATCAAGTGGTTTATTATTATTATTATATTTTCTGATGATGTATAACAGATGTATAACAGATGTATAACAGATTTATGATGATATATTACCTGCATGTAAAATAAAAAAAATAATATGAATAGTAAATCTATAATTATGACCCTTTCCCATGGATACTATTTAATCTTGTTTTGTTCCAATTTAATGCAAAAAGAAAAGAACATAAATCATGAAAACCATGGTCATATTTCCTTAGTTTTTTACTATTGGAGTTTCATCATAATTGAAGAAGTGCTCAATGAACTTTGTTTAGAAGTTATCGAATTACAAGCAGGGGCGAATGTAACTGTCGATAATCATTGTGGAGAAGGGAGTTTTAGAATATTTTCAGCCAATGTGGTTGACAATATTTTGAAAAATCTCTCCTCCATAGTGATGATCAGCAGTTAAGGACCTCACCTAATATTTAGTTCTGTAAAAAAGGTACTAATTCAGTAGCAAAAAGCAGAAATCTTGCTATGTATCAAATAAACCAATTGTAAGATTTAAACATGCGCTCTTCCTCATAGAAATATAACAAGAAATTTGGTTGCCATCTGTTTGGAAATAAATGAAGGTTATTAGGTTATTTCAAACCTGAATATAACTGTCAGACATCACCTGTGGGGGAGTGTTTTTTTAGTATAGTGTCAGCTTTTAAGCTTAACGCTGTACATAAAAACACTCCTCCACAGGTGATGTCCGCCAGTTACATTCAGGCAGGTGATGTCCGCCAGTTACATTCAGGCTTGCATTTCATCTTTACGAACTGTAGAATGGACAATTATATTTAGTTTCCTGAGAATCATGACAATGAAGATGATGAGAAAAATATCAAAGCAACACGCATGCGAAAATATCTGGTTATGAATTTGTTGGATAGTGAAAAGTGTTATTATGACTGCTTAGAAATTTTACTCAAGGTAGACACACCTATATAGATACTGTAGCATCAATGCAGTGGTCGAAATAAGAGTATATAATCACTATGAAAGAGGGAGTTTTGACCATAGCTTTAGGCAATGGCCACGGTCAAAGTGAAGCAAATAATCACTGTGGAGGAGTGGTTATTTGATTCTATTTTGTTCATTTTGATTTGTTAATAAAAAATTCTTCATCGTAACATTTTGAAGTTTTTTTCTAGTTTATGAAGCCTTTACGCGTATCCACAGAATCTTCACAACCGATCCTCACTCCTGGTGATTTCAAATCGATATTTCACAAAGCAGATGATTTATTTCGTATTCATAAAGAATTCTTGACTGCATTGGAACCAAGAATCGAACATTGGAATGATGGACAATTGATCGGGGATCTATTTATTATGATTGTAAGTGTGTATCGAGCCTCAAGATAACGGTCAGACATCACCTGTGGAGAAATGTTTTTTCAGTGCAGTTATCTGCTGCAATAAGGAAAACTGTACTCAAAAAAACACTCCTCCACAGTTAATGTCCAACTGTTATCTTCAGGCTCAGTGTATTTCCTCTTACTCTTGTCCAAACCTAATGTCAACGAATGCAGACATTTGCTACTGGACTTTTTTTATATAAGAAACACTTATAAGAGTAAGAAATTCAATCTCAAATATTAGAAACTTTTAGAAAATGCCCCAAGCTCATATTGGTTTTGCATGATGGAATAAAAAAAGGATACCATCATAGCCAAGGCAACTTTCGCCCAAAAAGAGGTGCTAGTTCCTATAGCTGAAATAACACAACAGCTTGATTAGTGATCAAATAGCATCAAATCTCTATGTTAGATCTTTGTTAAAGAAATTAAGAAACTTTTAAGCTAAAAATGCCCAAAAAACAAGATATTCAGATTTTAAAGTTTATTATAAAAAGCATGTATGTGTATATTGTAGGTCTCAATATAACTGTCGGTCATCGCCTGTGGAGGAATGTTTATTAAGTACCCTGAAAACACTCCTCCATAGGTGATTGAGGCTTCATATTGTTGGTTATACAAGCCTTGAAATAACTGCCAGACTCCACCTGTGGAGGAGTGTTTTTTGAGTAGTTTTCAAGGTTTTTCTGTTGAATTTTTTTTAGATGCATCATTTTCATTTATACTCAGCGTATATCGGTAATTATAAACATGCAATGGATACAGTCACAAAATGCAAGAATGGTCATCCACAATTTGCAGCAATTATGGAGCAGGTAAATTAAGAACTACAGATTCAATATTGATGAGCAGTTTAATAGAGTAGTTTGATTCAAGCCTCAATATAACAGTCAGAAATCACCTGTGGAGGAGTTTTTTTGAATTCAGAGTTTTGCTGACAAAATATTTCAATCTTTCCACTATCTTGAAGCAAATTACAAAGAAGAAAATTTATTCGAGTATTTTGATGAAACGGTTAATTTTTATTGCAGAGGGTTTGCATGACATTTATTTCTCTTTTCATCTTCAGGACATAAGAGTACCCACTTTGAAAGATCCTATAAAACTAGATGGTAAGCATATAAAATTAAGTGTTGTATTGTTACCATATCTATATTATTATTTTAACTCAATGATCTTCATACCGAAGAAACCAATCAATTGCAAACGTGTTGCCATAGCACTCTTTATTGCAGATTTGTTCTAGAAATTATATAACCAAGTTCCTCAAGGTTAACTTGAACAGAAGAAGGTGCATTCAAGATTCTGTATTTTTCCCTTGTTTCTCGGAATTTAATTCAGCCATTGTGGCCTATTAAACTTGATGATTTCAGAACTTTAAAACAGGTCTCAAAAATGTTTTATTAAACTTGTATCTCTAAGTAGATTTTGCCTACATCCTCATTAGTAAGTTATCATATTCTATCTGTCTGGTGTGTTGCCTTGTGTATCCTGTGCCGTTTATTTGTCCAAGTGTGACCATTATCTTTGCCTGAGCTTTATGCTTTTAGTCATGGTATCCTTTCAATAGTAGTATTTATTTTCAACATAGTTAATTATAATTTATTTGTGACTCGTAACTACTACCATAATGCCTCATTACCGTGGTATCTGTAATGTCTCGATTAAGTACCCAGGTGCTTATTTAATTCTTGAGCTTTCTTTCTTTTTTTATATAATTTTGTACTAGATGATGGCATGTAACAATAAACATCAATCAATTGCTTCATCTTTATCTTCATCCAGCAGGACGAGAGACGAGAGAAATAGAATAAAATTACAAATTTGAATAAGCGCCCGAACACTTAAAATATTTTGCCACATTTCAAAGGGGAGGGAGGGCACTTATTAATATTCCAACTATAAGGGGGTACTTAATCAAGGCATTATGGTATTGATAAATAAAATATCTTATCTGTATGGAATAGTACTGTAAACAATCATGCTCTTCTTACTAATAAAATTTACTTGCAATCTACTTTGACAGATTTTACAAACAAATTTTACTTTCAATTAAGATGTTCAGTAAATAATCACTGTGGAGGAGTGATTTTTGAACATAGTTTCTGGCTATAAAAACTGAAACTAAGCTCAAACCATTTTGTTTTACTTAATTATAGGTTTATTATACAAACCAGTTGATAGAATGACACAATATTCATTAATTTTAAATGTAAGTATAGCAATTTACAGTATTTAAAAGGAGGAGGGATTTTAGTCTGAAGTTATGCTAAAACATGACTCCTCCACAATGATTATTTGATCTCATTGTTATCTATTGATAACGATAACCAAAATCAGGGGTTAAAATAATTGCGAGGTATCACTGTGGAGGAGAGTTTTTCAGAATATTTTCAGCCAAAATTTATCCTCCACAGTGTTGACCAGCAGTTATTTTAACCCATGATATACTGTTTTTTTCAATCGATTGCAAGACCATTGTGGTACTTAATTATCTATAGCTTTCTGTGGCCGGTATACATAAACACTGTATGAGTGATATTTGTGCATAGCTTTAGACTAGAAAATCTGATCCTATTCTCAAAAATCTCTCCTCCACAGTGATTATTCACTTTTATTCCAACCATTGACTGGTGTAACTATTCCTTCATAGGATTTATTAAAGTATACACCACCAGACCATCCTGATCATCCTCTTATTGTTGAAGTCAGTGGTGCTTTATTTGATTTATTCGAACAAGTAAATGTCGATTCTTCTAAAAAGGTATAACTTTACATAATATTTACAAGCAGGGGTTCTTATTGGTTGTCGTAGCAAATAAACCAATCAAAATTAGTGTTTTCAAAGTGAAATCAAATAATCTCTGTTGGTACAAATTAATCCGTGGCTCTTATGATCAAGAGGTTCCCGGTTCAGTACCATGCTCGGGTTAAAATTTTAAGCCACGTCCCTAGAAGTACTTTCGCCTACCTGTTCCCCTGTATAGTGGTTCCAGACATGTTTCGGGACAATAGGGTAGGTTAAGGGTTTTATCACCCGTCAGATGGATTAAGATCTGGAGAGGATAATAAAGTACCCCTCTCATAGTAGTGATCTTGGCCTTGAGAGGGGGGAACGATTAAAAAAAAATGGCATGTTGAAGCAATTAAAGACACCAAGCTAACTTTATTTTACAGAAACGTAGACAACGACAACTTCTAAAAGAAGCATTTGTGGTTGAAATAGATGATGGTGACAGAAGAGCTAGAAGTTTAATTTTATTTAACGATGTTATCATCTCTGCTAAACTGAAACCTACTCGGTAAGTTTTACCAAGTCATCCATTTTGAAATTAAATGAAAAAAGGAAGAAAGAAGATCATTGATTAATATTTTCACTCTTATTTCAAATAATTGCTGGAAAATCTTTTTTTTAAAACAGCTGAAAACTATAGTAAAAACTCTCTTCAATAGCTGATGTCCTTCAGTTATTTCAAAGGCTTGTATTTCAGAGTACGAATAAGGAATCACGCTTCACATTTTGCTAAGCATTTTCTATTTTTTATTTCTTTGCGAAAATTTCCATTGCGTTTCCTAAGCAATTAACAACTTTGATAAGCAATTTGAGTCTCATAATTTGAACCCTGTATTTATTTCCCTTATGTTATTGTTTACGAAGAAATAACTATATTGACATTTTCAGTGGTCGAAGTAAGAGCAAATAATCACCATGGAGGAGAAATCCTCTGTCATGATTATTTACACTTATTTTGAACGCTGTACCCAGGAGAAGAGTGCTGAATCAATAGTTTACCTCGTTCCCAGGAGGAGAGTGCTGAATCAATGATCTTATATTTTAATAAAATCATATGTAGCAATCATGGTCTGAATATGAATTAAATTTGATTTTGCTAGGGATGCATATGTTTGTAAATGGTATGCTGCTTTAGCTGATGTTAATTTGAAGCCCTATCCTAATTCTGAAAGTAAGTCAATCATTCCATTAGAAATATGCTTCCCTCCACCATTTGTAATGACACTGCTGATTGAAATGTCACTCAAATGGCCATTTTATTACTCATACTGCTCAAATATTATTATCAGAAATAAAATGAAAAACGATTGTCATATTAGGGGTTAAATAAATGCCAGTCGTAACTGTGGAGGAGAGATTTTTCAGAATATTTTTATCCACATTCACACGACGTTGTTCTAGCATCATTACTGCTGACTTTGAACAAGTTTTTGCTCACTAGAAGGAATCATATTGGTTGAATCTGAAATTGGTACATGTTTGAACTCAACGTATAAGTTAGGAGCATACATTCATGAAAAGTTTTACTGGAATTACTATTTTGAAATGAATAAGATTATCCAAGGTGATCTGGCTACGCTATTTCGTAGATAATCATCTCTTGTTTATAATAATAACTTATTTGTATTATAGCTTGTCAAACTGTACCTGTCTCTTCCAAAGCTGAATGTGATAGGCTTCGAGCAAGTATTGCAAACTTACGACAGGAGGTTCGAAAAGAACATATGCCATTGCAACAAACTATATCTACAGATGCCTCTCCTCCATTTATGAAGGTAAGTCATGATGTAGGACTTTGTTTGAAAGAGTTTAGAATGATTCTCAGTTTTCAAAGGTTATTTGCAATACGGTACTCCAGCGCTCAATGGAGAACTAAGGTCAAAAAATTTCTGCTGTTTATTTCTTAGATTAAAACTGTACAATGGTTTTTGCAGAGAAAAAAATGTCATATAGTCACTACTTTGTCCATAATTGACACACAAAGTGACCTATGGTGGTCATAATTTGTCTGCTTTTTTATTCGGTTACCGTAAAGTTTAAGCAATACAGGTATAACGTGACGTCACATGTGCTACTTCTGTAACCATGTTTAGCAGCGAAATGATGATGAGAACTTTGAGTGAAGAAGAGAACTCTGCAAGATAGAAAATGTCAACTGCTCTTAGTGTGATGGCCAATATATACCAATGATGACTTTTGCCAAAAATTCGTCCGATGCATGTAATATACATGCACATGGCTTACTATTTAATATAATGATAACAGGGGTGGTATTAACATGAACTTTGTGACTATAATTAATGGCTGATTGTCCTCAGTTAGCCGTCTTTTGCATTTCTCGCACAATAGCTCTGCCCTGAATAAAGTTTAGAATACTAAACAAATCTCTGTGGAAGTGTGAAAAATAATAGTATTATTTCAAATCAAATAGCCAGTTATATTCAACCCCTGGCTGATCGATCAAAACAAACTTTCAATGCAAAGCAAAGAGAGACTTGGAGCAAAAAAAAACTTTTGACAACTTTATCAAGTGGCTAATTGAACATGGTGTATAGAATCGCATGAAATATTATATTTACACATATCAACGACCGCAAATCGTACAGCGTTCCTCAAAATGTCTAGAAAATACTGTATCAATAGAGGTGACTTTCCTTCTCGACGATGTTAGGCAAGTACTGCTTGCCCGCAAAGTAAGGATATTTTATTTTTCCTCCGATGGAATATCAAGAATGCTGAGAGGTGCAAATTCAGTGCAGCATTTTGACTCAATTAAAGATGGAATTATCGAACAATGTCCGCAAGTACACCAGTGTAAAGTTTGTAGACGGCTGAAGTCAAGATTGTTATCACTAGCTAACTACTAACTACCTCTTTCCTCATTTTTGACGATAATTCTTAATTTTGCAATTTCCCCTTTAGAGTATTATGGTCCACAAGAGTAGCCACATCACTTCCCATCAAAATCGTTGGTATCTGAAAAAGAATTATCTTCCACTTCAGAAGAAGAATTCTGATGATCTAGAACTTTTGATTTTGCCTAATTCTTTATATGTCATTATATTTCATAGTGAACTGAAATAATGAAAAATGTCAAAGAGAACTCGTGAGCTATGTACACAAACATCTGATCACTAGAGAATGGAACGCAAAGCGAGATAAATTGGTACAAGTATTAGAAGTTATTCAAGACCAAAATATTGTAAGTTTATTACGTTTCAACATTTGTTGAAATAAAAGACTCAACTATAAAATGGGGAAACCGGGTTGCTACTAAATAACTTGACTTTTAAACACTGTGACCAGTATTCTATTTGTAATGATTCATGATGGTTTCAGCAATCAAACTTGTCATTGGTAGAAATTGTGGCACTAACATATTGGTGAAGTATTTTCAAGTAGTTATTTTTAGACTTTAGTTTCACTAATATAACATTTTTAAAATTAACTAGAAGAATAGTGTGTTATTTACAAACAGAAAAATGTAAAATAACTTTAAATAAATAAAAGTTAGGATTTTGGCTATCATTCTGAAAAGAGAAGATTATTGGTGATAAATTATGAGACATTTTGTAAGTCTTGACAAATTTGTGAAGCCACAAATATTAACATAAATGTAGCATAAATACATAAAAGAGGCAAACGACAATATCCTAGATATTTATCTGAGAGTATTACAACTGCTGCTAATGCCGTTATTTCTTATTAATTATAATAGGGGCATGTCTGTTTGCTTTTGCTGTAGCATTGTTATTTTATTGTGCACATGCACAAATTTTTTAGTTCCTGGCATGACATATTTGTAGTTAGAATTAGTACACGTGTGGCCCTACACATCACTAGAAAAGTACTCCTTGGAGGATTTATGTCAAAATAATTGTTTTCCCAGGATTTAAATGTTTTGAATTATTTTGCAAAAACGAACACTCTCAAGAAAAAACTTTTGACATTGTTTTGAGGCAAAAATAGCTCATTTTTTATTGTGCTAAAACATCGCTTCCGAAGTTTTCCAACAAATAAGAGACATTTCCTGTCAAAGACCAACCCTATATTACCTACCTTTTTTTTGTTCAAGTTATTAACTTTTTTGCACATTAGGTATACCCCTTGGTATACCCCTTTGCTCAAGATGGCCAAAAATGGAAATCACCAAGAAGAAAATCTGACAAAACTGTGCGGTATATGCGGAAAATGCTTACGAAAAGACCAGAAATGCATATCGACATTGATAGACAATATCAAAAATTTATTGTATATAGATGTTTCAAGTGATTCACTCAGCCCAGTGTGGGCCAGGTCACTGTTAGAAGATATAAACGAAAAAATTCCAGCATATATTTTTTTCAACAAATTGTATCAATATTGATCCATCCATTAATCCTCATCTGAACTTATGCAAAATATATGGAAATACATTCAGACAACCAATATTATTGCCAGAATGTCAACATTAATTCTGTTTAGCCTATATTTTGCCAGAGTTGGAGGGTAAAAAACAAGAAGAAACAATATGTCCAACTTGAGGTAAAAATTATAATAAAATTACAAATTCTTAAAGCTAAATGAAATGCTGCAATGCTTAAAGCTAAAATGCGAAAAAGGTTGCAACCAGACATTTACTATTATCAATACTAATGCCAAGTAGAACATGAGAGTACATGTAATGGACCAGTAGTGGAGACTAGCAGAATAACCTTGAAATATATATTTGCATTAAATGAGTCATCAGACATTCCAAGATAGGTAGAAGATGCAGAACATATTTTCAAGCAAAAAATGGCAAAAAGGGATTGTTCAAATCTGGTGGATTAAGGGTTCCAAAAGGTAATTGTATGAGAAAGGGGAAGGGGGGTTAAATTCCAGTTTTGGATTTTTTTGGAATTTTTTAAGGCATATTTTTGATTTTCAAATCACATTTCTCATTGAAAAATAAGTTATTCAGTGTATAGATTATATTTTGTGCATAACTATGCAAGACAAACACTTTTAGACACCTTCAAAAGAGTAGCGAAAAGTTGTAAATAATCGAACTTATATCGAGTTTTTGAGTCATAGAACATGTGAAAAAGGGATTTGAAAATCAGAAATTGGACTTAAAAAATCCCAAAACAGGAGTTTACTAATCCGACAGTTTTTAATTACTATAAGGTTTGCTATATTTTCTCATTCATTTCCGAAAGACCAAACATATATAATTTTAATAATTTTTCCGAAATCATCTCAAAAAAGGACGAAATTCTCATCAAAGATCTCCTGTTCATTTTTCATTGTCCGAATTTACTGCAATTTTAGTCCAAAATTTACAAAAAGTTTGTGCAAAGTTTTTGTCTGAAAGACTTTATTGTTAATGTATAAAGTTAATTTCCATGAATATAGAGTAGAGGGACTCCCTGCGTAAAAGATCCAAGAAAAGAAAAGATGCAAACTTGTTAATAAATCAAACAGCCATGATTGTAAGATCATTTGCAGAGGAGGAAAGAATTAAAATCTTGAGATTAGCAAATTAGCCGAAATTGGTCCAGAAGCTATGATAGCATTAAAAGCTGATATGGGTGTACCATGGCCAAAGCTTAAAACAACGGCCAGGTAAATATCACCGTATTTATCCAATTAAATTTTAAATTTTCCAATTTTTAGCCCACCAAACAAAGTTTGGATGGGCTATTGCTATCACTTTGCGGCAGCGGTGGTGACATCCCACTTTTCTTAATAGACCAAAGTGCTACCATCTTGAAATTTGGTATTAGCCATTTGGTATTAATATTTTAGAAGGGTTAGCCAAATATTTTTTCAATTTCGTCAACTCGGAACTGAGTATCGGTGAAAAAGGGATTTTTTAAAAAAGTGGAGATTTAGAAATTTTTAGAGAATTTGAATTCTATGAGGTTTTTAACTTACCAATAGCTATTGCTATCACTTTGCGTGGGAGCGCCACCATCTTGAAATTTGGTACCAGCATTTGTGGCGATATTTTAGAAGGGTTTGGCAACAATTTTTTGATTTCTTTAAGTTTTTGGTCCAAATTGAGTTTTCGAGCCAATGGACCAAAAAGTTGTGGTACTGTCTTGAAATTTTGACATTCTAGGCAATATTACGGGACTGCTGGGGAATTATTTTTCAATAATATTTTTTATAAAGAATAATTTTTAAATTTTTTCATTTTGATTTTGGAAAGCTTTCTTCAATTTGGTTATATCCACTTAGTTTATTAAGAGTACTCCCAATACAAATTAGTAATATCATAATGACAATGCACGATAATGGTACTACACAATTCAACAGAGGAATATATTTTTAATAATAGAATCTTATAAAAAGATAATGACTCTAAATGCAAATTAGTAATATTATAATGACAATGCACAATTTAACAGAGGAAGATTTTATAATAAAAGAATCTTATAAAAGATAATAAATAATAAAGAAAATATATTCTTATGTTACATTGTTCTATTCTATAGTGCTTTATAACATCAGCTAGTAAAAACTATCCTATATTATATCAAATGGATTTATATAGCAAAAACCATCCTATGTACAGATAGTATAATACTATAACATAGGTTTATTCTCTATTTTTTACTTGATGCGTACACAATGCTATAATGTATATTGTGTATGCAATTAATATCCATTGTGGAGAAGTGACTTTTGAGCATTGTCTTAGGCTATGATTTGAAATTTCACTACTCTCCTCCACAGTAATTTGATATAATTTTTATCTTGATAATGGTGGTCTAATTGTTTATTTGAACTGAAACTTTATCAACTTAATAAGGACATGAAATCCTAATGCCATGTAAAATTTGTGTGTTT
>JAULBZ010004259.1:0-15023 GCA_032360805.1 Neoturris breviconis | reverse complement strand
TTTTTATCCGATTGAAAATTCTGAATTTTTGCTCGAATTTTGCCTTGTCTCAAATATTTATGTGATTGCTTGTAGCATCTTTACTGCTGACTTTAGACAAGTTTTTCTCACTGGGAATACAGACATGACGTATCTTGATCGGCTTTAACCATAGATATTTCGTATATCTATGCTTTAACTATTAAAGCTGTTTGCAAATAATGTATATTTGTCATCCGCTAAATATGGTAGGATAACAATAAATAAAACACGCGGTCAAACATATATTTACATTCTTCACAATTTATAATGTGTGTCTGAATAATAGGATGGGAAAATTATTACTTGTTTGACCTCTTGCAACATTTCTTCAAATATATATTTATTTTCAATGCTTTTAATTTAGAAAATGACGCACGAAATTATGTTGTGAACGCCCTATAAATACTGCTGAAAAATGTATATGAAAGTCTCAGCAAAAAAACAGGAGATTCTCAAAAGCAAAGATATAACATATCTGCATCATTAATTCAATGGATTTAAAGTTTGCACTCGTTTTACTGATTATTGCAATACTGCAACTATCTACCCTATGTGACGGTAAACCACGTGATTGCGGGTTAGGAGTACGGTGGAATAAATGTACGTCGGCTATGAAAAAGGTATGTTTTGCACATTAATACATCATCATTTTGGAACATTTTCATAGATGTCGATAAGGTTTAATGGAAACCCTATATTTGATACTGCAGAACTTGCTTTTATGCATATGTTTTTAGCGATTGAGAAAATTATTGTATGTACGGTTGAAAATACAGATAAAGAATCGTCTGTGCAGCATACACGCCCAGCCGGCAAAAAAGCTGTTCAAAGTCAGCAAAATAACGTTAGAGCCACGTTCAAAGAACGTTCTTCTAACTTTATTTTGCTGACTTTGAACAGGTTTTTGCCAGCTGGGTAGGCTTAGGATTAGTCAACGTTTGGCAGAAAGATTTTTCCACAGTCTTCAAGAATCAACATAACTGCCTTTTCGTATTTCAGTTAAGCAAAAATAAGAGGCAAAAACAAGAGGCAAAAAAACCCGGATCTTCACTAGGCGAGTTTAATGCACGAATTCTAAATGAAGTTATTACATTGGTTGAATGTGACGTCACCTGTCAGGTATCATCGCTTTCAACCAGTGCAATTATAGCTTCATTTAGAATTCGCGAGAACAAGTTCGCCTAGTGGAGATCAGCCTTATAAGCTGAATTAAGGTTGATTTACACTTTGCAAAAAATTCATGCGAAAACCAAAAGAAGACTTTCTATTGGTAGAAATTGACGTCAGATGAATGCAGAATAAATATGTTAGGGACAGACATTCCGTTCCAAGTGCAAATTATTTCGTAGGTTTAAAGAAAGTAAATTTCAGCTAACGTCAGCACCAAAACTAAAACAATACATACGAGTGTCAGATCGACGAGCTTGTATAAATGCTTTCATTCGTAACTTTTAAATTTTGAGAAGATTGCTTAACCCGTTTACAAACGCTACAGGCACTCCGCGTCGAAATAACGTCTTTTTGACGTCAAAAGTACGTCGTTTTTTATTTTGAAGAGATATCGAGTACCCAGGAGTGAACTTTTTTATGGTCATAACAAATGCCCATTATGTTTGGAAATTTCAAACAGTCAGAAAGGTAGCTACATAAGTTTCTATGAAATTATTTTATTTGGACCCTGAATAAATGAGTATACTCGTACCCAGTGTGCAAAAACTTGTTCAAAGTCCGTAGTAAAAGCGCTAGAACGACGTTGCTCTGACGTCTTTATTGCTGACTTTGAACAAGTTTTTCACCTACTGTGTAGTTGGCAGTGCACGTGTAAATTACTCTATACTTAATATTTAATAGATGTACGCTTCAATTCGTCCCACATCCAATGGTGGAATAAACAAACAACCAACAAATCAACGTAATATACCAAATAAATATATACGCAACCGTAGAGCACTAGTTATTGGAAAGCAATTTAAAAGAGCTAAGAAAAGATAAGGAATCAATAAATGTCTACAAAGATGCAAAGGATGGAAACGATATGAGAGATATGCTATTTAAACATCGTTTGGCTCTGGTGTCTGCTTATGTTACTATATTTATATCAAATGTAAATATATAAAATATATAAATATTATATGTAAATATATATAAAACTAAATATAAATACATATATTTGATCGATATTTCCTACTTTTAAGGCAGATTTTGCAGGAATTCTAACAAAAGCCTTTACATTGATTGAAAGTGACGTCGCTATCAACCAATGTAATGGCTTCATTTTAAATTCGCGCAAATGAACTCGTCTAGTGGAAATCCGCTTTTGATATTTTTAACAAAAAAATGCATTCTCCATTTATTTAATGATTGTAACGATAACACACCTAGTGGGCAAGACTTGTTCAAAGTCTGCAGTAAAAACGCTAGAACAGCGTTGAAAAGGTTGTTCTTGCGCCTTTACTGCGGACTTTGAACTAATTTTTTCCTATTAGGTAGTACAGTGGTATCCGCTACCGCATTTTGCAATTGTTATCCATTTCGCAGTTAGTTGACGTATGTACCCAGTCGGCCAAAACCTGTTCAAAGTCAGCAAAATAACGTTAGAACAACATTCTTTGAACGTTGTTCTAACGTTATTGTGCTGACTTTGAACAGGTTTTTGCCGGTTGGGTAGTGATTGCAAATAGGAATAAGAGAAAACAAACACATTCCGTATATGGATGTTTCGTAACAGAAATTCACTATTTCATTACTAAACGCTTTCAGCCAGGTTGACTACGAGAGTGAGAATGATTAACCCTTTGTTAGTATGGTGGGGTACCCCCGGAAATTTGTTAATTCATGAGAAGATATCAAAAGATTCAGGGGGCAAAAAGTCACAAAAGTATGATGCAGATTTTTAAAGTATGTAAGAAAATAACCTCCTGAATAATTGTTTTTGTTATGTTACTTTCACAGCAAAATTTAAAAATTCAGGGAGTCCACACCATACTAATTAAGGCTTAAATACTTCTTTGTAATATTTAGATCCAAGGGGCAGTAGCAGTCGCATCGTTGTTCCAAGTATTGATTGGATTCACTGGTTTTGTTGGTTTTCTTTTACGGTTCATTGGTCCATTAACCGTTGCACCTACCGTGGCATTAGTTGGTTTAGCACTGTTTGGTGCTGCTGGAGATTTTGCAGGTAGACAATACTGAATCATTTATGTTATCAAATTGGACACGTTTTCTTATTTTGGACGATGTTCTGTTATACAATATTTTAATTTAATTCCATATTTTCATTCACGTTGGCTCCACTGTATCTTTCTAATCTGGACAAGAAACGCACAGTAGTGATTTAGATGAGAGGAAGTAAACGTTCATATAACGCTTCATCCGACATTAAACCAACACATCCACGTAATTGAGTTATCTTAATAAACTCTTCTTAAGTAACCTGAAAAAAAGTTCGAAGTTCAAAATGTTTGTATGATAAGTTAAGTACAAATTGTGTTGTTGTATCGCACTTTTAACGACGGGTGCTTATATTGAAATTCTATGAGGGTACATGAAAAAGGATGAGATTTCCATTGCAATCGTTGGCCATAGAAAACAATATTCCTATATTTGAAGAAAACTTTATGTAGACAGATTGAAACAGATTTTTAGAAATCAAAAGATTAAAAGTATTTGTTCTAGATATTACGCAGGGTCAGATGTCTCTTGTTCCATTAGTGAGATGATGCCTAAAGTTTAGATTATGTCCTAAGAATTAGTCCGAATTATGAAAAACTACAGAAGTTCGAAGTATGGAGGTGCATTTATGTGAGTTTGTCAAAGACTTGTTAAGGGACCAAGCATGTAATGATCGATTCAGCAAAATTTCTAATAATACACAGATTCGGATAGCGGAGAGTTAACTACCTTTTACTTTTCTTCATTTTTATAGGAGGTCAGTGGGGTATAGCTTGTTTGTAAGTATCTTTCTTAACTAATTTCTTATTTCTTAAGGAGTGTAAATATTACGCTTGTATTTTAGCTCTATTTGTTACTATGAGTCCTGTATTCGATAAATTAAATTATGTATAAATTATAAATTAAAAGGGCTGTTGTCAGTTTTAAATGCGCACCTCTTTTCTTGTGATGTTTCCATCTCAGTTTTCTTTCTTGACAGTTTTGCATACGAGACTATAATGAATGCTGGAAATTTTGACTAGTGACATTTTACGTTCTATTTATCATTCATTTCTTGATGTTTAGAACTGTAGCAATAATCGTGTTATGCTCACAAGTGCTCCGAAAAATTCGAATATTTCGCATGTTTCCGGTAAGTATGAAAAGTTAAAAACTATTACATATCTCAGAGCGTGAAACACAGCCCCATACGATATCTTTGGTTTACAATTCAGTGGAAATCCGAAAATTGTTAGAGCTACTTTTTATATTTGAAATAATAACAGTTTGAGTAAGAAAGAGCATTTATACAGACAAATATTCAGGGACATTGCCATAACCAGATGACCACCTGGACTGGGATATCATCCACAGACATCTAAAGGTTGGCGGTGCTAGCCTGGATACGGGGCGGAGTCTAAACATAATTTTTTGAGAAACTTTTTCTTGTGAAACATCCTAAAATGTAGTGTTGTTTGTTTTTAGCTGTATATTGACCACCTTAACTCTAACTTCCTCTAGAGTTTTAACAAACTCTTATTACTTAAAATATTGCTTTTTTCACATTCTGTCCGTGGTATAAGTAGCATCTTCTACTTCGAACTTTTACATAAAACTTAACAATAATTAAATACATTAAATCATGCTCCCTCCTATTAAATTATTCATAACTATGCTCAAACTTTCTGACTTTTCCTAACTTTTAATTAGGAAAATATATTCCCCTAAAAAAATTGAAAAATTATTGGCTTATCTCCAGCATTTCGATGAAACCGGGTTAGTCATGTGGCCAGCGTCTATTATGTAGCTACGGTTTGGAAAATTGAAAAATGTCTTGAAATATTAATGCTGAAAGTGCGTAACCACGAAATAAGATAGGCGAATATATTTTTAGTGGGCGTTTTCGGCTTGTATATTCACAGAAAATAGTGGAAAATCATTAATGGAGTCCGCCATTGAATAATCCGAATAACTTTAAACACATAAGCTAATTTCAGATGATTCTAAGGCAGCCTTCACATGGACCCCTAAATGAGTTTCACCCTAAACGATCTTGCTATTGATTGGTTTCTTCGTACGAAGAAACCAATCAAATGCAAGATTGTTTCGGGGAAACTCATTTAGGTTTTGCTGACCGTTTTTGGTAGTCTTTTACATTGTGGAAAATTTACAATGAAAAGAGAGAAAACATTTATCCTCATTTAGAAAGGTTTATTTTATGAACACAATGTTCTTAGGTGATTTTAGCAATATCAATATCATGGGCAGTGTCAGCAATAATTACGGCAGCCGGAGGATTTGATAAAGGATCTCCAGCTCGCACAGATAGAAGATTAAACGTTCTGGAAGAAGCGGATTGGATTAGATTTCCATATCCAGGTAATAGCTACTATCATTATCTCCTCACTTATCGTCTTATCACTATTAGCTCTTTTATAAAAAAAAATTAAAACACCACGGCTTCTTACTGTTTGGATTTTTTTTATAGGACAATGGGGACGTCCGACAGTCAGTGTCGCAGGTGTATTTGGTATGCTTGCAGGTGTGCTTGCGTCAATGCTTGAATCAATTGGAGATTACTATGCATGTGCTCGATTATCAGGTGCACCTCCACCACCAAATCATGCTGTCAATAGAGGAATTGGTATAGAAGGTTTGACATGTATGTTAGCCGGTTTATGGGGATCTGGTAACGGAACTACATCATATAGTGAAAATATTGCTGCAATTGGTATAACACGGGTAAGAGAAGATTATTTCTTTGTTGCGTTGTTTTGCTGTTGTTGTCTAATATTTTTAGTGTTGATGTTTTTATTTTTGTTGTTGTTATTCTTGCTGATGTAGCTTTCTTATTTTTGTTGCTATTGATTTTGTCTTTGTGTTCGTCGTTTTTGTTTATTATTGATATTGCCAAAATCAAACGGTTTAATAGCCTTAAGGACAGTCATCAAGATAGGGAAATATCTTAGTCGACCAACTTTCACATTTGACTGTTCTACTTAATATTTTGAGAGCAAATATTGGACACTTTAGTTCTATTTGGATTGAGCGGGCAAAAATACTCCCCAGTTGGTTTCTTTTCGATAACTTTGGAAACCTAAAAAGCATTTTTACTTTTAAGGCATTTTGTTATATCAAGGGGTAATGACGTCATTACGAGATCAGTTTATTTCTTTCACTTTTAACTTCTATTGTTCTCGAATATTTATGGGACAATAGCCTGCACATCAAAATATTTACAGAATTTCAGTAGTGTCAGACAATCTTGGTTGCGCAGGCTAACCCGAGTTCGTTTTATGTAGAGTACACCAGATTGCCTAGTAAGCTAACAAACCAAAACAATCGTCATGTCAAAACAAAACAAGAAGTTTAGACTTCCTTGGTGAAATGTTTGAAATGGGTTTTAACGTTTCGATCTCTATGCAAAATGCATGTTCCGCCGTCAGATAAATGCAATTGTAATCTGTTATAAAATTGGCGCAATGTTTCCTTCTCTTCCAGAAAAGGAAAGTGAAACAAATATAAAGTATAGAATAAAGTTTGTAGCTAGGTAATGCAAGCAAGCGAAGAATATGAAACATACAAACTGGTAAAATATTACATCCTACATGAGACACATAGTGTTATTTGAGGTGTAAGATGACAGGGTTATTTATTCACTTTTGTTTGATGTGTGACCACACCAAGTGCAACGTTGATAAGGTGATGAGGCCAACTAAGGAGTTCATCGCAAACACGTACAAACATATTAAGGAGTATACATCAGGAATTATTAGTTTTTAGATAATGTTTTAACTACTTTGTATCTCTGTTCTTATAAAATAATTTAGATCTGAATCTATTCAAATTACAATATAAATAGCACGGACCAGTTGACTACAATTTTGGTAAAGAAAAGTTAGAAGTAGAAAGATAAGATTACAATTTTAATATAAATTGTTTTTTTCCGCAGGATCAAAAATCATTGTTTTAATTTAACTTATATTAAATATATTAACCCTTTAAGTGGGACCCGGGACCCAGGACCCTTAAGGTGGGACCCGGGATTCAATTTCTAAAAAAAAGACCCAGAACGCGGGACCTTGGACCCAGAAACCCTCAAGAAAAAAAAATTAAATATCAAACCTTATTACCCAAATTTCAAGAAGAAAAATATGGGTTAAAATCATGGAGAACATCTTTGTTCTAATATAATAAGAATGAATGGCTATTAGAAAGTAGATATTATTAACCAATAAGATGTAGGTATTAAGGATATCTGCCTCCGTTTTTTGTAAATTTGTTTTCCTATGCTAGGTTGGAAGTAGGCGTGTCATTCAATGTGGTGCTATGATTATGTTAATTTTATCAATTCTTGGTAAATTTGGTGCAGTGTTTACTCTCATACCTGATCCAATAATTGGTGGAATGTTTTGGACATTATTTGGACTTATTGTAGCAGTTGGTTTGTCAAATCTACAATTCGTTAATTTAAACTCTCCAAGAAATCTTTTCGTACTTGGTTTTTCATTTTTTAACGGTATGGTCGTGCCGAATTGGGTTTCGAAAAATAAATCGTCCATAGATACAGGTATGAAAATACATCTAACTTTGTTTTTTGGTTAATTATCAGTAGTTTTGCCAGAAATAGACTAATTTATTAGTAGCTTTGGAAAAGCTTTAAAAGTCTTCTAATTATATACGAGATATTCTTTGATCTTGACATGACTAGGTGTTATAACGTTCTCTTTCTATTATAATATTTTCTACACTGATGGTCTGAACAATAATCGCGTTATTTGTTTACTGTGGGTCTAAATGATTGAAATGTTACAAGTCTGCCACAATGTTTATTACAAACGTTATTATGGATAGAAAATTTAGGCGATTGTTGCAGGTGTCCTGAGACCACACCCATTTTCTAAAAACTAAAAATGTTTTTGTTTTTTGGTGACAAAATGAATGCATATTATATAGGAAATGGCATGTTCTTATTACTAGCAATATATTGTTGTTGTTACTGTTTGCATTCGTTTGTCATCATATGCATTAAAATTTAACGAAATAACAAATCAAACACATGAAAATACGATTTTCTATTGTTTTCAAAGTTTCCATTATTATCAAAACAGTACAAAGACAATGTACTATTCCCTAATAATTTTTGGGACATTTTAGAATTGAGTCAAGAAATTCAAAGCAGTTTAGAAGTAAAGCGGGTAGGGCATTTTTGCCCCCTCCCCAGAACAATTATGCTACCCAAAGGATCCCAGATAAAATAGGGTTTAGTAATAATCAACTCCAAAGTAATGCCATTATGTCGTTACAAAGTCCCTCATTCACAGCTATATTGGTCCGTATTTCGAATTCTACGTTGCCGTGCACAATTATATTTCTTGTAATTGTAGGTGTGACAGAGCTCGATCAAATATTGGTTGTGCTATTAACTACTAATATGGCAATTGGAGGTATAACAGCTGCATTTTTTGATAACATTCTTCCTGGAAGCGATGAAGATCGCGGAATTAAGAAATGGAGAGAACACCTTGCAGTAGACGAAACTAAAAAAAGACGAGTTGCTTCTATGGAGGTTTATGATATACCGTTTATACAGAAATATTTAGATAGAATCAATTGGGTAAAATATGTCCCATTTCTACCATATCATGGAGAGTGATACAATTTAATACCATGCTTAAAAGAAGCAAGACTTGATGATTAATAAATACTTTCTAGTACTTTCAAAATTAACAAATCTAAGAGATGGTGATGCACAGCTTGAGAGAAAACCAAAGGGTTTCATATACCTCTGTGCATTACAATATATAGCAATATACAGTCCATACGCAGAGAAATACCATATTTGGTAGTGTTTCATGTTGTGATGATGCTGGAAATTATATAGAACGTATAGAACATTGTCATTGAGAGAATATATTTTTTCTGAGTTGCTCTTGTTGTATAATTACTTAATGTTTATAAACGTCTTAGTACTGATTGCTCATAAAGCAATTCCTTTTGTAAAAGAGTCGAGTATTTATGTAACCATTTTATAATTGCAGTGAAAGATCTCTAAAACAGATACTATTTCTCCTCCAAAAAATGTGTCTTTTATTGAAGTCTCACATACATTGGAACCGAGACAAACAAGTTCCTGCTATATGGTGTCCGATTAGTATAGCATTGATTCATATGGGCATTAGCAACGATTGTATGTCTCTATAACCACTGCCTGCAGCAATTCGTAGAACAACGCAGGACTTAAGAAAGATATCGACTGTATTTCCTTAAATAAGCGCGTAGGATACTTATTACAAAATTAACCAAAAAGAATGTGGTTACTTTAGGGTGGCGCTTATTGCAAGTTTGTGACAAGGAAGAACATTTTTTTTTTTATTATATCATAATTATTTAACACATACAAATCGATTTACATATGCGTTTATTATCAAGGCGATAAAGGTGATGTGCTGCCTCCTCTATATCCGATTTTTACTGACAACTGACGACAAATAATTACCTTGCTGTCAAATTTGGAGGCGAGCTTATTAAAATATATTCACATTCAAGGGGGCGTTTAGTTACAATTTTTGTGCGCAATCTAATTTGAAACATTATGTGCTATAATAAAATTTCATTCGCTTCTAAATTAGCACACTTTTTGTATCAAAGTAAAATAAAATCACAAACAACGAATCTTCTTCATATTTTTCATCGAGATTTAGAATTTCTTGTTTAAATCAATTTTGCGTATTCAACAAGTGATTAACTCTGAAAAAATCTGGGATTGGACGAAAATGAAGTTTCAATTTTTTTGCGAATATTTGACCGTTCCAAAATCTAGATTTTCCCCTTATTTTTTGAAAATAAACCGATTTTAAATGTTTTTTTGAGACTAGAAGCAAAATTAAAAAATTTGACTCATATATGTAATGTACGGAACGGAATACGCTATGCACCAAAAAT
Source organism: Neoturris breviconis (assembly GCA_032360805.1). Taxonomy (NCBI): domain Eukaryota; kingdom Metazoa; phylum Cnidaria; class Hydrozoa; order Anthoathecata; family Pandeidae; genus Neoturris; species Neoturris breviconis. The sequence goes on along the minus strand of JAULBZ010004259.1, from coordinate 4,907 downwards.
GTGTTAGATTTCTAACACATAGCAGAAGCTAAAGCAGATGGATACTATTTCCATTGTAAGATTGGATTGGGGCACTATACGTATTATACAGACCAATGATGACGGTTTTGGAATATATTTTAGTACATTAAGCATATCTAATTTTGATAATACTTTATCTACAGTATCAAATAAGCAATAAGCGGGGAGGGGGATCTTATTAATTTTTGACGACTAGTCCCTAGTTAATTGCCTCATACGCAAACCCTGGATATTGCGATAATAGAGTACTATTCATGTTTATTTAGTAACTATAGAAATTTGCCACCGCTCACCCTCCACGCTTATTCCAACCTCTCCGCTTAATAAATTTGGAAGAATTTCCAACCCCTTCCTCGCTTATTCCTACCCCTTCTCCGTTTACTTGATACTGCAGAGTACTGTAATAGGTAAACAGGAAGCGTGTTTTGTTGAATTTATTTCCTCGTGTAACACATAATCATAAAGGGCAAAACTTGCTAGAATTCAGCAGTAATGATGCTAGCACAACGTTTTCAAGGATGTTCGTGTTTTAATGCGGATATTAAACAGGTTTTTGCCCGCGGGGTGGGGTAGTAGCAAATAACTTCATGTCTTCTATAAAAATGCATGCGCTGGGAAATATGTATGATTTTATATTGATCGTAATAAAATACAATGCAGCCTTCAAAAAATTCTTAACCGCGAGTGATTACCGCATTTTGTGTGTCTTAACCCTGTTTTATCTGGGATCCTTTGGGTAGCATATTTTATCTGGAGGAGGGTCAAAAATGCCCTTAACTTCTGAACTACTTTGAATTTTTTAATAAAAATTGGTACGGACAATGTTCTCATCAAATCTGATTCAAAAATGTTCAAAAACTGGTAGACAATAGGCTGTGTAAAAGATTTGTTTGAAATGCCTAGTGGATATTACTGATATTTGCCAAGATTTTAAGCAGAAAATTAATTTCGTTATCGAAATTAAGGAATACTAGATGATTTATAACTCTTACCCGCGTTATGCCAATTACAGCAACATTCTCTGTATTATCCATAAACCAGCTGATACACATGACAAACCTTTAACACCAATTCTTCGATTGATGTTTTGGTGGAGGAGGAGCACCTAAAAATCGAGCACATGCAAAGTAGTCTCCAATTGATTCAAGCATTAAAGCAAGCACACCTGCAAGCATACCAAATACAACTGCAACACTAACCGTTGGTTGTCCCCATTGACCTAGAATACGGATTAAATGTATGTTTAATATTTTCTTCGGACTGCCGTTTACTAGATACGGAGTACCTCTATTGTGATCGTTACATAGCAATAGTTCAGAGTAGCAGCGATGGGAACGAGTCGGATGTTTTGCTCAAAGATCTAATTTTTTTCTACTCTGCTGCCGACGTTTTTTTGCAATGGATTCCGATGCTTTGTTAGTTTGTTGTTTTGATGGTTTCCCTCCAGTGCCAATTGCTTCCTTTGAATCTGTGCCTTCATTCTGGTGTCTACTCTTCGCCTACTGGTCTATTAAATGAATACTATACATCTACATATATATCAACAGTATATCATTGGTCTATTTTTTATTCACATTTCTTTTTGTCGGTTTCTTCTGCTGTTTATATTTTTCAATCAACATGCATGTACTTTAAACTGGTTTTTCAACTGTTATTATGTTATATTTTCTAATTTTTTATAGTAGCAAATATCTGAATAGGGAAATCTTATCCAATTAGCATCACTAATTACATCTAATCTTTTATCAGTTCGAGCAGCTGATCCTTCATTAAATCCACCTGCAGCTGTAATCATTGCAGGTAAAACCCATGATATTGCTATTGTAAACATCACCTTTAACCCTATTCAGGACAGAAAGTTTGAACACTGCAACATGGCTCCATCAAAAGTTATGGAGGGGGGCACTTTGCACTTTGTCCCCCGCCCGCCCGCCCGGCTATTCAGAGCCCTAAAAAGCCCGGCCTGAATAAGGTTAAATAAATGATCAATATATCTTTATTCTACTTGGCATCGTAGTAAAGCTTTTATTCTAACTTTTTTAGCATCCGGTGTAACTATATTTTCCCCTATAATAATTTGGTTACTTACTAAAGTAAATGCCAAAATAAGGATTCCGTCCATGTTTACATTATTAATTATTATGTCTGAACCACTTAAGCAATAGTGCTGAGACTTTCTGACCTTTTGCAACTATATATTAGACACAGATTGTAAAGATTTCAGCTTCATTTATTGAACGGATCAAAAATATGATCATAATTTGCAACCGCCTATTTCTAAATTGGAAAAGTCGCCAATACAGTTATTTTGCTTTAACTTGTGTTTGGTTTACTTATAATGTGAAACTTAGTGAGGTTACATAAAATTTTAAAGGAACATTTCTGAAAACTTTGGTCACTTGACTGACCTGTTTTCCCCGATGTTTCCGAGAACGATTTTGTAAAAAAAACGGAATGTCAAGTTTCATCCTTTTACTATTAGTCGTTTAAAAGTTTCATCGTTATACTATTAGTCGTCAAAAAGTTATGGAATCCACCTCACAGGAAATAATTTGTCTAGAAAAGCCAGGTTAAAATAGGATTTAATACAATTATAGTTAAAAAATCGTTCCATCTTACAAAATACCTGAGGTTTATTTTGTTGGGTTTGAATAGGTTTTTGCCGGTTGGGTAGAGGTTTTTATTATTGAAATCATATGCTAGATACTTGGAATTGACATGCAACTATTTTAATTTGTTAGAATTTACTTACTGGAAACAGAGGGAAGACTCGAACTTGTATTATTTGTGAGCATAATAAGATAATTGCCGCTATCAGCTACCATACCAATAATAAAAACACGAAATCTAAGCAACACTCCAAAATGGAATATTGTCAGAGAGCGAGCAACAAAACGAAAGATCATCCAAAGAGGAATGGATGCATTAGCATCAAATACAATGCGTAATTTTGTACTTGATCGATTATGTTTCAAAACAGCTCTATGTGGCAAGCAAGTAGTGAGCATAACCAGACTCAGAAAAACATATGGAAAGAGTAGCTCACGAGTTAACTCTATTTTATCTGGGAGGGGGTGGGGATGCCCTACCCTGTGGTTTTTTATTAATACATTTTTTTATGATGCGTTAAAACGACTGAAATTTCACAAGTCTGCCACAATACCACGTTTTTGTGGAAAAAAAAATTGGTGGTCGTTGGAGGTGTCCTGTTATCACGCTTATTTTTAACTGATGTAGTAAAAAAAAAACTGTTTTTCTAGTTTCAAAATGCATAATAAATATGAAATAGCATATTTTTACAATCAATATCTTGTTATTAATAATTTCTTCATTCGTTTGTCATCATTTCCGCTAAATTTGAGAGCAATAACGCATCAAACACGTGAAAATACAATTTTCTAAGACAATAACCTATTTTTTAGTCAGAGTTGATAAGAACATTGTCCGTACCAATTTTTATTAAAAAATTCGAAGTAGTTCAGAAGTTAAGGGCATTTTTCCCTCTCCTCCAGATAGAATATGCTACCCAAAGGATCCCAGATAAAATACTGTTAAGACACACAAAATGCGGGAATCACTCGAGGTTAAGAATGTTTTGAAGGCTGCATTGTATTTTATTACGATCAATATAAAAACATACATATTTCCCAGCGCATGCCTTTTTATGGAAGACATGAAGTTATTTGCTACTACCCCACCCCGCGGGCAAAAACCTGTTTAAAATCCGCAGTAAAACACGATCATCCTTGAAAACGTTGTGCTAGCATCATTGCTGCAGAATTCTAGCAAGTTTTGCCCTTTATGATTGTGTGTTACATGAGAAAATAAATTCAACAAAACACGCTTCCTGTTTACTTATAACAGTACTCTGCAGTATCAAGTAAACGGAGGAGGGGTAGGATTAAGCGGGGAGGGGTTAAAAATTCTTCAAAATTTATAATACACTACTAAACGGGAACCAACACTAACATCACAAAATAAACGATACAGGACTGACAAAGACAACACAAACATTCTATATCTGATAAATAACCTGGGAGGATAATGTGAAAAGGATATTAATAAGTGGCAAGAAAACACTTTTTAAGTTTGGTGGGCATCAGCAAAGATTGAATTTCATTCCAAGATAAAAGAGTATTGTATCTTATAAAACCTTTTCCAAAACCAACTGTTCTAACATCAAGGATTTTGTAAAGGACTTTAAAGTCCTTTCACGGGTAAGGTCAACTATATATGTATTCTGAATTGAATCAGGCATTGAGGAAGACAAAGAGGAATCAGGCATTGAGGAAGAGGTTACTAAGAAGCAGAATGTTTTTGGTGAACCATATCAGGGAACCTTAACACCTCAAGATCAGCATAAAATTTACTAGATTATTCTCTAGGAGACTTAATGGATATAAGTCGCATAGCACAGTTTTGAAGTACAAAAATTCGTTTGATAAAAACAGAGTATTTGGCTGACCCCAAAGTTGAAAACAATATTGAAGGTCGGAATGAAAAATGGGAGGTGGAATCATTTTTTCTGAAACCAAATTGTTGATCAAAGACTTTATAAGATTCAAAAAATCCATACACCCGTTTGTATATGAGTTTCTCGTAAATCTTATCAATGTTAGATACCACATGGGCTTCCGTAAAATAGTTACTGTCTGTGTTTGGCTTTGGTTTCACTTAATAAATGGTTCTTCATAATAATTCACATATCAGTGTGCCATGTGTGATATCGAAGAAATTTAACACATGCTTTTAGTGCATAACGTATTCCGTTCCGTAAATTACATAAATGAGTCGAATTTTTCAATTTTGCTTCTACAAGCAATCACATAAATATTTGAGACAAGGCAAAATTCGAGCAAAAATTCAGAATTTTCAATTGGATAAAA
>JAULBZ010004258.1:0-15026 GCA_032360805.1 Neoturris breviconis | reverse complement strand
TTGTTTTGCCACTTCTTGACATTTTTAGACTCTGAAATTTTCTGAGTATGTTCAGTGTGTGTCACTTATCCATTTGATATAGAAATTGAAAATTTGACCAAAAAAGATGATTATGTACCTTTAATAAATGATCAATATTTCATGCAAGCAAAAATTATTTGAACAAACCTGCTGTGCATTTTCGATCTTTCTTGTACCAAGATCCAAACTTGCAATATGTCTTGATAAGTCATCATCTTGAGAAAGACTTTCATTTAATTTCTTTTCAACATTGAACTATTATAAAAAGAGAATTGCTGCTAATACCATTTAGAGAAGAAAATTTTGTGGGTAGATATTCAGGGCTCGAAATAACAGCCGGTTATCACTGTGGAGGAGAGATTTTTCAGAATATTTTCAGCCAAATTTGACAAATTGGGCACTAAGTTTATAGCCACATCATAGACACTGGAATGTGACATAAAAAAAGATAATGAACCAATAACACCAGAATCAGATACTATATACACATGTATATCAACCAAGTATGGACATTTATTTAGTACATACATATTGGAAAGGGGAGGAAGTTTTAACTACATTGAGTATCCCTAACAACAATCAAACAGGTTTTTGCCGGCTGGGTTAAATCGAGGGGCATACACAGGGCAATTTTGTTACCGGTATACATGTATGGGAGCTCAAATTATTGAGCATATCAGAACAACTAAAAATTCCAATTTAGTGAAATATTTTAGTGTGTCAGTGCAACTACCTTATTGTTACTTTTCCTGAAAATATGTAACTGAGAAACAATAGTTGTCGTTTTAAAGGAAAATTTACTATACTGCGTATGATTCTAGCGCCATATCCAGGGCTTTTTAGGCATACTTATTTTGAGCCTTGATTTGGGCACATGAAAATAGTTACCTTTACCTCTATTAGATTGTTTTTTTTTAACAATGTTTTTGTGCGTGTATAGTTTTCAAAGCTGAAAATTATACTCATTCTATAAATTATACCAATCAAAGGTATTGAAAGTAGCCCACCAAACTGAGTGAAAGTTAAACCTACAGTAGAACAAAAATATGATTTGTATACACACATCATGCATCAGAGTTATGTACATTGTGGACACTTAATAAAGTATGCATAAGTTATAACAGCTTAATAATATAGGAAATAAGATATATCCTTTTAATGTTTAAAGAAACCATGCCTTCCTAAAATAAACAAGAAAATCTAACCCCAGCAATTTCTCAGCTACCCGGCTCCCACAGAATTAAAGAATTTTTTTATACGGCGCCTATTATAAGTACCTATGCCAAGCAAATATATTCTGGAACTTAATTAAGAGCCTGTCTGATAAGATCATAGCCACAAAAATACTTGTGACTGTGATAAAGCTAGGAGAATAGATAAAGGTAAACCCCATCAACTACACCAAAATATTTGTTAACCAGTCATCCAAAGAAGAGCTGTGTTTAGTCTGAATAAGCTGGGGCTGTGTATTGAGCAAATATGTCCATTCATTCTTAAATGAGACAATGAGACAGAAGTACCTTTCCTTTCTTCGCATATGCATTACATATAAAATAAGGTGTTGTTCTGAATAAGATTTGCCATTTTTATTTTGAATAGTGATAGTGATAGTGATTTGGTTAGCATATGCTGTAGAGCTGTATCGCCCGGAGGCTTTATTTTTATAAAATTATTCAGAACAGCTTGGATTAAAGTTCATTTACGATACACTTAGCCAGGCTAGATTAAGGACTTTTTTAACTTTTCATCCCGAAGAAACCCCAATCAATTGCAAGCCCATTGACTTAACACTCTTCATCATAGATTAATTTTTCTCAAAATTATTGAATTTTATTTTTTAAAGCTGCTAAGATATCTGCTTTTGGAGATGGCTCCTAATGCAGTGGTTAAAATAAGAGCAAATAATCACAGTGGAGGAGTGATATTTGAGCATAGCTTCAGGCTATGAAAAGTTGAAGAGAGTACATTTAAACATCCCATTATAAGAATAATAAACTCTACTCTCGAATTACATTTTAACTGTTAATTAAAAGATACCCTACAACAACAATAACTATTCAGTAATTACTAATTGCTACTAATTATTAACTACAAAGAGATAACTCATTAAGTTATATGTGGAAGGATTTAGATATATTTTTAGTAATTTTTACTAACATGCCAATACCAATTTAGAGATTATACCATGCCTTTTCAAACTGCAAACACAGTTTGGACAGTTTTTTTTTGCAAGTCCTTCCAGAATATGGCCTATAATGCTGTAACCAAATTTTATAATGGCAGCCCTTCAGGAATTATGGTCTGTTAAGAAAGTGGGACACCGACGCAAAGTGATAGCAATAGCCCATCCAAATTTTGTTTGGCAGACTAAAAACTTTATCTGGTTAAAGAATTACGTTTTATAATTAAATTTTTTATAATATCAACCAAGAAATCACAAAGTTAAATTTTATAAACAAAAAAAGTTACAAAAAGATGGCTTGTTGAGATTAAATATCATATTACAGTACGATGTATTTATAATAAACAGGTAAACCATTTCAATCAGAAAACTTGCAGTAATAACATTTGAGTTTTATGGAATTATTAAATGCGTCTTTACAATGTTTTTTTTTTTTTGTTTGAAATCTGCTAGTAAGAAGGGTTACAAAGAGATGAAATTAAATGGTAAGTTGTCAAAGAATAAAATAAATAAATTCGATGACCATTATGAATCATTAGTTTACAATGATACACAACAAGAGCTTATAAAATACGAATATAAGGATTGCAAAAGGAAAGTTGAGAAAGATAAACATTGGAAAAGAAAGAAAAAAATTAAAAATAATGCAGATCCAGTAAAAACGGAAGTAACAAAAGAAATAAAAGAAGAAAGTAATCAATACATTAAAGAAAATAATAACAACAATCTCTCAAATGTATCTTGTCGAAAAAATGTTAAATTAGCAGAAGAACCAATTACTGTCCATAGAAAGAAAACATTATTAGATCTTGCACAAGAAAATCACTCCAGCACAGTGACTATTTGTTCTTATTTTGAACACTGAAGCATAGTATGTTATTATTATAGCAAAGGTTTAAAAGTTATGTATAGCTAAGGTATTGCTTTTCGAAATAAAACACCCATTTTACCTTGCGTTGGTTCCCTTCAAATAAGGCCTTCTACCAATGCATTACAGGAAAGCCTATATAAATATATATTTTTATGACTTTAGGACATTATTTACTATGTTCACAAAACAAACATACTGTAAATCCCAATAGGCAAAAACTTGCTCAAAGTCCAATGTAGTTCTAGTACCTTTACTACTGACTTTGAACAAGTTTTTGCTTACTGTGATAATTAGTATGTAGAACAATTTAACTACATTTTTAAGTGGAGAAGAAAGTTTGTAAAACTAAAGTTTCATATTATACAATCAATAACAACTAACAATCTAGACAATCTATTATAATTAAAAGGTTTTAAATGAGTTGCAGTGGTCCGAGTAAATAATCACTGTGGAGGCTTGGTAACCTGAAGCTATGCTCAAAAAATCGCTTGCTCTTATTTTAAGCACCGATTTAACAAGTTCAGGCCTCTGAATTCACGACGGCAATCCCGCTGTGGAGGAGCATCTTTGGAGACTAATTTGCGGCAAACAGAACAAAAATATGATTTGCATACACACATCATGCATCAGAGTTATGTACATTGTGGACACTAAATAATAGCTTAATAATATAGGAAATAAGATATATCCTTTCAATTTTTAAAGAAACCATACAGGTTGAAAATTAGTCTCCAAAGATGCTCCTCCACAGGGGAATGCTGAAGTGAATTCAGAGGCCTGCCAGTTTTAAATGAGACAATGTTTTATTTATAATACTTATCTATTTAAAACTAGACAAGATTTACTCGTTTAAAGCTTTGTAATGTACCTCAATGCTTATAATAAAATATCAATAGGGAGAGTTAAAATAAATAGTCTCATTTATTCAAACACAGTTAATATTTCTATATTAATGTAATAAAAAACCTTTCGTGATCTTAACAAGAAAAATTTGTAAAAGAGAAAGTGACAGCATGAAATTATAAACTAATAGGATATTAAATTAATGTCAAGAAGAAAGTAGGAAGTTTGAAATCTGCAAGCAAAAAAGACTACGAATAATGATAAGCAAGTTGTCAAAGAATAAACAAAAAGATTTTGATGATCATTTTGATGACCATCATGCATCATTACTTGATAATGATACACCACAAGAAACTACAAGAAATGAATATAAAAACAGCAAAAGTGAAAATGAGAAAATAGAAAAACGCTCAAAAAAGAAAGCAAGAAAGAACGAAGATGCTATAAAAACAAACGTAACAAACAAAAACACAAACAAAAATAATCAATGTATTGAAGAAAATTATAACAACAATCTCTCAAATGTGTCATCTCAAAAAAATGTCGACTTAATAGAAGAACCAAATACTGTTCACAGGATCAAAACATTATTAGAACTTGCACAAGAGTATAATACAAGCCTTCCTCAAGCCTGAGTATAACTGGTGGACATCACCTGTGGAGGAGTGTTTTTGAGTAATTTTCAGCTTAAGAAGGGATTTTTGAACCTATGCTTAAAATTCACTCTTCAAGCTGAAAACTATACTAAAAAAACACTCCTTTACAAGTGATGTCCGGAAGTATTATTCAGGCTTGTTCTTTAGCATATATAAAATATAGAAATTATGTATAGAAAGTGATATTATCAATTATTTTTTATTAACAGTACTCAAAATATGTATAAATAACCATTGTGAAGGAGTGCAAAGTTAAAATAAATGCCAGTTATCACTGTAAAGAGATTTTTTCAGAATATTTTTTGGCTAAAAATATTTAGAAAAGTCTTTCCTCCACAGTGATGACCAGCATTTATTTTAATCCCTGGAAGGGAGATCTTTTAATTAGATAGTTTTAATTATTTACATTGTTTACGTTTTTGGTTGTAGAAATTAAGAATTCATAATTTATTGTTTTCACCTGGATTATACAAATCTTTTTTATTTACGTGATTCTCAGTATTGTGACTCTGATGCTCAAAAACCACACTGATTGTTGGCCTTATTTCGACCACTGAAAATGTCAGCTTTACAGCTTCATAGAAATTTTATTATGACCAATAAACCAAGAATGCTACTGTTATATTAGCGTGGTCTATTTGTGCTGCATGTGTCTCGCTTTCCTCTTATTATCAAAAGGTAAACAAAACATTTAACAAACTTGAAAATAACTGTCAGACATCACTTGTGGTGGAATGTTTTTTTAGTATATTTTCAGCTGCTAAAAAACATTCCTTCATACGTGGTGCCTGACAGATATTCTTAGACTTGAACCAATCACTTGAGCATTTTTTGGCATTCATGTGATGTGTCTATATAGAAAAACTGTAAAAAAGAGTAAAAATCACTGTGGAGGAGTATTGTTTGAGCAATGCTTCAAGACTATAAAGCCTGACGCTATGAATTAAAATCACTCCTCTGCAGTGATTATTTGCTCTTATGTCGACCACTGACAACATTATAAAGTTCATACCTTTTCAGGAATAGGTCTTTGGTTAAAGGTATTCAGTTCAACTATACTCTCTTTTTGTTTGTCTGTAAGTGGAGCCAAAGATGTAGGTCTTGAGTCCCATAATGATAATTTTTCCAAATATTTTTTTTCGATCAAGTTTTCGTCAGTATTTGTTGTGTTCATTACTATTATATATTGATTAATTTCAATAAGTGCGTGGAGATGCAATTCAATTATTTCTAAAAATAAACCAACCAGTGCTGTACATGCTCAACCCTTTGTGTCCCTTTCCCGGGACTGTCCCGGATGAGAATTTTCAGTTTTTTCTCAGACTGGTACCCCTAGGTTGACCCCTAGGAGCACCACGATCCATGTACCAGGAAGCAGCAACCCACAGGTGGTGTATTCATCAAAAAAAAACTATCTTGAAATTGATGAAAATCTCAAAGAATGCCCAAAAATGCTAGGGATGGAAAGGATTACTAATCACTGTAGAGAATGAGATTTTGAGCTGCTCCTCCACAGTGGCTATTTGTTCTTACTTCCAGCGCTGGCAGTTAATAAACTTTTGCTACATTGGTTGTGTCTTTCTTGCTTGGTTGTTTTATGCTATTTCACAGTTAAGAGCAAATAATCACTGTGTAGGAGAGATTATTGAACACAGCTTCAGAATATAAAGCCTAAAGCTATACTCAAAAACCACACTCCCACAGTGATTATTTGTCCTTATTTTAAGCACCGTCATTTACTTTGACCATTTGACTGTATTCTGCTGAGTCCTAGCATCCTGATAACATTACAGTAAGCGAACATCTCAAAAATAAAATCTACAGAGGAGAATACTGAGTCAATGATCTTGCACTGGTCGATTTCTTCGTACCAAAGAAACCAATCCATTGCAAGCTCATTGACCTAATAAACTTCTGTACAGATTGATTTTTGTTGAATTTTGTCAATTTTAGTTGATTTAACCCTAACAAAGAAGTTAGTTTTGGAGTGAAATTGAGATGGTCCCTCATAATAGTAATTTAGTTTTATGAATTAATATAGATCAGGTAAGCAAACAGTACAATTCTAAAAGCTCCTGTATCTATTTGTTTACAAAAAAAAACAGTGTTTGAAATAAGAGCAAATAATTACTGTGGAGGAGGGATTTTTGAGCATTGCTTCAGGCTTCAGGCAATGCTTCAAAATCACTCCTCTACAGTGATTATTCGCTATTATTTCAAACACTGAAGTATATTCATCAATGTAACGGGTAGCAATCACTGTAGAAGAATAGTTTCTATAACATAGATTCTGGATTTGTAGTGACATTGATTGCTGGTTGCGAAAGGAGTATAGCAGTGGTCGAAATAGGAGCTATAATCACTGTGGAGGAGTGATTTTCGTGCATAGCTTCAAGAAGTATAAAGCCTTCAGGGTATAAAGCCTAATTCCGAGCACTAAAGCCAGATTTCTATACAGCTGCATACAAACAAAAAATACTCAAGAGCTTGCTGCACATGCTGCACGCGTAGTAAAAAATATTCTGAAGCATAAGCAGAAAATGCAGCTGTATGGATATCCGGCTTAAATATCACAACACGAATGAGTAGGAATTATGTTATGTTAAATGTTATAACAAAATCATCCAATTGAATAGCCAAATGATTTTTTATATAACATGTTAATAGGTACTGAACGTAATATTTAACTTAAAAAAAGAGTATTATTTTAAAACAATCAAATGTAATAATACACTTGATATTATATTACTTAAAATTACCCAGCCGACAAAAATCTGTTCAAAGTCTGCAAGATAACGTATTTTGCTGACTTTGAACAGGTTTTTGCCAGCTAGGTAGATACTGTTTTAATTAGAGGTACACTGCAATAAAATATTTAAACAAAAACAAAACTGTTACTATGACAGTGATAGAAATATTAATCAATATTGAAAGTAGCCCACTAAACCAAGTGAAGGTTAAACCTAAGCACATAAATATTATTTGCATACACACATTAATACAGTGTTTGAAATATATCTTTATTAAGATGGTAGAGTATTAGGTCAAATAAACATTTGGAACACAATTTTCAAGGTGAAATTATGTCAGGTCACTGTGGAGGAGAGTTGTGAAATTTCATATCCAGGATAAACACCCAAATTTTACATGGCATTAGGACTTCATGTCCTTATCAAGTTAGTAAATTTCTATGTCAAATAAACAATTGAAACATCTTTTTCAAGGTAGAATTATGTCAAGCCACTGTGGAGGAGAGTAATAAAACTTTACATCAAGGCCAAACAACCAAATTTTACATGGCATTAGGATTTCCTACCTTTATTAAGTTGATAAAGTTTCAGGTCAATAAACGATTGTAATACTTTCATATCATAGCCTGAAACAATGTTTAAAAATAACTTCGCCACAGAGGATTATGAATGTATCTATGTATAATAAAGTTATACTTATAATATATTTATGTTGTGTTTTGGGACTATTAAATAAAAGTACATAACAACATGGTTTCTACTAGCAGTGACATCTAACTATTATATACATAACATTTAATAAAAGGTGGTTATCATCATATGTTGTTAAAATTAAAAATAAAGATAATAAATATAACAATGCAACAGAAAAATACATTTCCTTAAATTGATTTAATTTTATTATTTAAACAATAAAATGTTTTTTTGCTTCTAATTCGCAATAAGAATAATTAACTATAAAATCATTAGCTGAACATTACATATAACATAACTTTTACAGTCATTAGAAAGCAATTAGAGACTATGAAAGTTTTATTATAAATGTAATACTCGCATCATATATTTATTTCAAAATTGAAGAAGGAAGCTTCCCAAAATCTAAAGAGACTTCAATTCTTGAAATGTTAAAAACTATTTTTTATATTTTTTGTCATTTCAAAAAATTGAAAAGAGAGCTTCTCCATAATACAACAAAATGGCTGCCAAAAAAGATTCATGGTCAAAGTCTCATAGAAAAGTTAATTTTCAAATGTAATGCTGGTTAAATCCTTATGAACAGTGAAAAAAATTCAAAAAACTTCTAAGTCAACAAAAATCATGAGAAAATCATTTTGGTAAATCAAATTCTTGAAAAGTTTTAGGTCTCCACTTTTGAAAAAATCCCTTTTTCGCCGATACTGGGTCCCAAGTTGACAAAATTGGCAAAAAAATCCTCCAGCGGTCTCGTAATATTGCCTAGAATGCCATAGCACTTCGGGAACATAGTCTATTAAGAAATGTGGGATGATGCCGACGACGACGCTGCCGCAGCCACACAATGATAGTAATAGCCCATACAATAGCCCATTTGTTTGGTAGGCAAAAAATAATCTTACACTATGCTCAGTTGCTTTCCATCCATACTTTCTGCAAAAATCTTCAGATTTTAATTTACAACCACTTGGTAAAACCACTTCAGTTTTATCCACATTATAATATCCACAAGCCACAAATAATGCAGATTTTAATGATTTCTCAACTAACTCAATGAGGATATTTGCATGATCATCTGAAAGTGGTTCCATAAATGGCAAGCTAACAATCTCTTTTATCATACTTAATTGATCCGATAGTTTCCAAATACTAAAATGTAATTGTTCAAATAAAATAAGTAATTCAAACATGTTATAAAAATATATTTATTATATGAGACAATTAATAATTTTAAAACTAGTTGCATTAAGGTTGATACCCACTTGGCAAAAACAAAAATCTGTTGCAAAAGCTAAAAGAAGACATTACATTGGCGAAAACCAACGCCACATGTGTGACATCAATTTACACCAAAAAAGGTCCTCCTCCAGCCCCTGCAACAAATCCGTTGCCTAGCAGAAACCTACCCGTAACAAACAGAAATACTGCAGGTACACGAGTCAAGATTAAAATTACACAATTGTTTTAAAATGAACTAATAGACTTGGATTCTTTGTTTCAGTGACTATTCCATAGAAATAAAGCTCTACATAGAACAGATTTAAGTCCATAATATGGTCATAGAATAGAGTTAAGTCCATAATATGGTGTGGTTTTCACTAGGAGAAGCTCCAGTTGGTGCCCAGACTTCAGGTTATAGAAAGCAGATCTGGTGACAAAATAGCCCATAGTCATAAATAATCACTGAAAAGACTATTTAGCCTAAAGCTATGCTAGAAAACGTAACATTTAATATTCTTCTTCAAAAGCCAATTATTGTCGAATGCTGAGGAGATCTAGTACAGCTTTTACCACTTTTAAAAACTGTAGCCTGAAATTATTTTAACTGCTTGAGTTTCCAAGTGAACAATATAAAATATAGAAAATTGTACCTATCAGTATGAATGACAATAGTTTTTACTGCATCATTTTCTCGGAATACTTCGTTATAACTAGAAGTCATTTCTGACAAGACTTCAAAGTTTATCATAGCTTTCAGAATTATGGTTCCACCATTTCTTTTGCATATAACAGACATAATGTAATCAGAGACATTGCTTTTAAGATCTGCTTTGTCCTCAACACAGCTACAATAAAAATCATCAACAATGAATTAGTAAAACCTTTCCCTTTGTTAATATCTCCATTTATTTTGATCAATTTTGGAACAACCATTTCAAAGAAAGACATTCTTTAAAAAGTCCTTGTTTCCATCCAGCACATGAGAATTCTACTTCTCACCAGGGAAGTCATATAATTTTATTACTTATTTTACATGCTTCTTGAATAGTAAGGGGCTCATAGCTAGATCAGGATTCCAAAGAACCGAGACTGATAATTTAGGCTGTAGTTCATGCCTCGTCATAGAATACGACAAAGGTTTTGTCAATGGGAAAACGAGAGATCCTATTTTTATAAGGGAATTTTCATGATTGCTCTTTGTATGTATGTACGATTAAGTTTCAGGTCAAATAACAGTTAGAACACCTTTAGGCCGTGATAAAATGATCTTCTGTTTAGCGTAAAACGCAGGCATGCTTTCTTTTTGTATAACACATAACAATTTTTTCAACTTTTTGCCACAGGAAGGTATTTTTCGAACTTCGAATTCTTTTCTCTCGTTCTTTCTTCATTTGAAGTGTGCACGTGAGTATATAAAGGCAGTATATAAAAAACATCAGATCTATACAATTAATTAAACTCATATATATTTATCATACGGATGTATCACTAAAACCACTCGTAAATTGTTTATTAGCCATGTATATATCATATGTACGTATCACTGAAATCAACTGTAGATTGTTAATTAGCCTTGTATATCGTACGATCGTAACACTAAAATCGCTCATAGAATGTTTATTAGCCACGTATATCATACACACATATTACCAAAATCACTTGTATATTGTCTATTAGCCTCGTATACCATGCGTACGGATCACTGAAATTAATTGTTAATTAACCCTGTGTATTGTACGATTGTAACACTAAAATAGCTCATAGAATGTTTATTAGCCACATATATCATACGCACGTATCACTAAAATCACTCGTAGATTGTTAATTAGTC
Organism: Neoturris breviconis; assembly: GCA_032360805.1. Lineage (NCBI taxonomy): Eukaryota > Metazoa > Cnidaria > Hydrozoa > Anthoathecata > Pandeidae > Neoturris > Neoturris breviconis. The sequence continues at coordinate 3,958 of JAULBZ010004258.1, read as the reverse complement.
TCGTATATAACATATTACTACAATCACTCGTAGATAGACCTATTCACAAATACATGAAAACAAGGTGATGGCTGCTCAAAGTAGAACTTGGTGCAATGCGATAACTTCCTTTTTGTACACTGCAAAACAATACATATGTCATACATACGTAATGAACTAACATACAAAAAATAAAGCTGACTGTAGGTTTTACTTATTTCTAAAATATGAATTGCCGTTATAAATATCTGTTTGCTATAGGTTTTAGAGATTACGACGGCAAATACAGCAGACGTAATACCGCATGGTTCCAACTATATTATGCCATAAATAGCTGACGTGTGTTTTGCCGGATTTAGAGGGCTCATTTTATATTGTAAGCTGTAAAATTTATTTCCAACCTAGGCACATTTTTTGTCTAGCCTATGTGGCAGGTTGAAAGCAAATAATTAAAAAGAAACCTGCATAGGTACAGTCTAGCGTTTGTGCCCTGGTTGAAATGTCTGATTCACTTCGCTAAATGACTTGTTTACATTCTTCTTCCTCTAAGAATATTTTTAAGAAACTTATGAATAATTGATTAGTCTTTAAATAAATTCAAAAAAGGTTTGTTGGCGCTGTGATATAAAATAGTTATGGAATGTAGTTCCCTGCTTTTACTTGTATCCTTCGTTAAACAAAGTTTATAAATACTATATTAATTTATAGTGTCTTCTTTGTTTTATTCAAATTCAAATATTAAATTTAATATACGCGACAAGAAACAAAGTGATGTCAATTTCCCACTCTCCTTCGCTGATGTTTAAATAATTAAACTTTAATAACTTTCACCTGTAAAATATTTGTACTGAAGGAGCGTCACAAGGCAAAGTGACGTCTACCTTTTCACCTTGCACTGGAACACTCCTGATAAAACTCTACGCGATAAGTAATTTCGGGACATGACAAACAAGAAAGTTAAGACCGAGAAATTCATGCAATGCTATGAAGCTCAGTCATTGTGTTTGAAGTTCACGATTTAAACGTCCTCCATTTGTCTGTTTATATATGTACATAAGATATATACACATAGACTATAACACATATTATATTATTTGACTACACTATGTTTTTATTAGTAGAAACCATGCAGTTATTTTTTCTATACAAAAGTTTAGCACTAATATTTAATATATAATATCTAAAAGACGGTTGTCATCATCTCATCTGTTATTAAAATTAATAAATAAAGAATAATGAAATAGAACATCAAATTTCTTTAAAACAATCTATTCTTTCATTGAAAACATCTTCCTCTATTGAATTGTTTATTGTCATTATATTTCTAAGTAGCATTGGGAGTAATTAATTATGTTATAAAAACCAACCCTAACATTAATATTTAATAGTTTTATTTAAAAAGTCATCTGCCCTATTAAAGTTATATTCAAGAGTAGTATGTACGCTCAAACTGAAAATACTCCAAATGTATATATATTTTTTACATGTAATAATACTCCTAGATCAATCTGTGCTTAATGGAATGGTGTAAATATGGACATAACTCGAGTATTGGAAATGAGATGATTAACGCAAAGATGGTGTAAATTTTATATTTTCCCTTCTATTTTTTTCCTGATTTTTTTTCCTAATTTTTTTTTTTTTCACTAAAATTAAGTTTGAACATTAAGCTATAATAATATATATACTTTTGCTATTGAAATATTTATTCATTGCATAGTATTTTAAGTTTGAAAACAACACAGTGCTGAAGGTAAAGACTATCCTTAATAAATCCATTTTATATTTTTACTAGCTAATGTTATTACAACTAAAAAAATAAAATAAAGCACTAGAGAATAGAACAATGTAACTGAAGAATAAATTTTCTTGATTTTTCATTATCTTGCTATCAGGTTATTTTATTAATAAAAAATCTTCCTCTGTTAAATTGTATACAGTCATTATATTACTAATTTGCATTGGGAGTAATTATTAATGCTATAAAAAACAAATTATACTCTTCGTAGTAATTAAATGTTTTACGACCCTAAAGTGGATATAATATTAATAGTTATTTCATAATTGAAGAAGGAAACTTTCCAAGATCAAAATGGAGACTTCAATTCTTGAAATTTTAAAAATTATTTTTTATAAAGAATATCACCTCTCATCTCAAAGAATTGAGGAGGGAGCTTCCCCATAATATAAAATCTCTTCCAAAAAAGATCCATGGTCAAAGTCCCATAGAATTTTTTTTTGCAAAACTTTTCTAGGTCCAAATGTAATTCTGGTCAAATCACCATCTGTTATTAAAATTAAAAAGAAATAAAGAATGATGAAATAGAGGATTACATATTCATTAGAACAATTTTCTTTTAATAAAAATATCTTCCTCTGTTTAATTGTGTATTGTCACTATATTTCTAATTTGCATTGGGAGTAATTAATAATGTTACTATAATGTTACTGTTTACTAATGTTAATGTCACTCATGATAGTAATTAAATGTTTATGGCCCTAAAGTGAATACACATTAATATTTATTTCTAAATTGAAGAAGGAAGCTTTCCAAAATCAAAATGGAGACTTCAATTCTTAAAATTTAAAAAATTATTTTTTATAAAAAATATCACTTATGATCTGAAAAAAATGAGGAAGAAGCTTCCCCAACATACAAAATGTCTACCAAAAAATGTTTGTGGTGAAAGTCTCATAGAAAATTAAAATGTCAACAACTTTCCAAGTCTCCACTTCTATCATTTTTCATGTCATTTGGGTGAATGTGGTCAAAACCTCATAGAATTCGAATTCGCAAAAATTCAAAGTCTCCACTTTTGTAAAAATCCCTTTTTCACCGATACTCTATCCCAAGTTGACAAAATTGAAAAATATTTGGCCACCGGTCTCGTAATATTGCCTAGAATGCCACCATAACCAAATTCCAGGACAGTACCATCAAGCCTTTTTGGTCCATTTGCATTAGTAAGTCTTTTTGAAATCGTGCCTCAAATGCTGGCACCACATTTCGAAATAGTAGCCTTTTAGGAACATGGTCTAATAGTAAGCATTGGCTCGGTGGTTAAGCAGTTGATCCAGACATTCCCGGTTCAAATCCACCCTTGAGTAAAAATTTCAACACACGTCCCTGGAAGCACTGCGATCTACTTGTTCCCCTGTAAAGTTGTTCTGGCCATGTTTCAGAGTAAGTGGGATGCAAACAACGCAAAATGATAGTAATAGCCCCATCCAAACTTCATTTGGTGGGGTAAATAACTTGGATATCTTGCAGATCAGTGATACAAATCTTTCGTAGAAAAAATAAAAATTATTTATAGCAAACATAAAAGCAAAAAACATACAACGAACCTTGTTTTTAGTGAATCTTGTAACAACGACTGTAAAAAATCATCAACATTACTCCCGTCAGGTTCTTCATATTTCTTATTTTCAAAAACATCTGGGATGTTCAATTCTGTCCCTCGAATTTCTGTAAGTTCGTCTTGTGAGAAACATGAACTAAATCTATATAATCCATCAAGCACTTGAATCATTTGTAGCTAAAATTATTAAATTTAAATTAACTAATGATTTAATAATGTATTAAATTAATTAATAAGATATATGCTATTATTCAATGCATTATATAGTCAATGTAGTAAATTAAGCATTTCTTAACAGCAGTTGTGATGCAAATCATTGTTAGTATAAGAACAACATATCCTTGTTAGGTCATTTGTATGTGACATGTTTTGTTCAACATAATCCTGTGAGTTTAACTACTAATGTAAAACATAGACACAACCAAGTAATCAAAGGTATGGTATTTAAAGTTAAACACCAAACCATGCAAATACTAAATCTAGCATATGGAAATGATTCACATGCAGAATACACCAAAGTACTATGTATATATGAAAAAGATTGTTGTTATATTATTCTTATTTACTAAGTCAAACTTTAAACATATTAGATAAACTTTTTTAAAGTAAGTTAGTTC
>JAULBZ010004257.1:0-15036 GCA_032360805.1 Neoturris breviconis | reverse complement strand
ACTGATATTTTATGATTTATTAGACATCTTAGACTAAAATTTAGAAAAAAAATTTCCAGACCTTAGTTCTCCTTTAATAAAGATATTTATTTCAAAGTATTCTTCTATTGTCTATTGTTTATTTATTTTTAAGTCTGAACAGATGGTAGAAACAATGTATTTTATAAATTTAATCTTTAAATCATCAAAGCCATGTAGCTTATGTATTGTATTGTCTATGTGCATAGCAACATCAGACTCTGTAACTAAGCTAAAAATTCACTCCTCCACATTGATAAATTATATTTTGATTAATTTTCCTTAATAATTTTTATTACTGTCAGTATAATTTTATTCTTTGTGTACCCTTGATATTTCAGGGGTTAAAATAACTGTCAGTCATAACTATGGAGGAGAAATGTTTTTTAGAATAAACGTGTTGAAAAATCTCTCCTCCACATTGATGACAGGTAGTTATTGTAACCCCTTTTTTATGGTTGTGTTGTTTTTTTGCATTAACATTAATTATTTAATTTCTAGGAGGATCCTTATAGAGTCATGTTTAGAGATAAAAAGAGAAGAATTGGTAAGTTCTTTCTTCTATGGGTCTGCCAAATTTATGGTTTTCACAAATTTTGAGGCTGACTCTTTGACAATGTATTAACAAGCCTTAAAATAACTGCCAGCCATCACTGGGGGAGTGTTTTTAATGTAGTTTTCAGCTTCAAAGCTTTTCTGCAGGCATTGTTCAGCAGTTCTTTAAGGCTTGATTAAATGTATCAAGTTTTTAAGGCTTAATATTTTACCTTGTATTGTTTTATAAGAAAAGGTTGTTTTCCTAACTTTGAGCCTCAAATGTTTGTACATATAAAATTCTTATAAATTTCCAAAATTTCATGCTGAAAGCTTTAGCATGTTCTTAATTTTTTATCCAAATATGAGACTCAATGTCCTAGGTTCCTACACTAGGTTCCAATCATTACTCCAATTATTCTAGATTATATTCTTGCATACGAACCACATGATGCAGACGATGAGCGACGTAGGAATCGAGCTAGTAAAAGAGAGCAATTTGAAAATAATCTGAAAAGAATTGGGCTAGAATTGGAAAGAGAGGATGTTGAGGTTAGTTGAATTCAAAATAGAATCATAATACAAACTATTATGGTCGAGTGGTTAACAGTGCTATAATGTGAAAGATTACAAGTTTGAATTCTATTCTTACTGTAATAATTAACTAATGATGTTTTACACAAACTCGATATCAGCTGGACGCCTTTAGGGACCATATCAAAATTCGTTTCAAAAATTAGGTATTTAGCAGCTTTTAAGTAGTCAAAATCAATAAATTTGAAAAAAAATAATCTACAATGAGGAATCTTAAGTCAATGAGCTTGCAATTGATTGGTTTCTTCGGGACCATTGATTCAGCACACTTCCCCTGGGAACGAATTTTGAAGATGTTCCCTATATGCTTTACACTACAGTGATTAATTCATTAATCTGTATTTTAGGACTCAGCTGATGGTAAAACTGTATTTGTTAAAGTTCATATTCCTTGGAAGTTAATGTGTAAAGGAGCTGAAGAACTCAAAATGAAAATGCCGTTGAGGGTAATTGAACCTTGATTTCTTTTTTGTTGAAGTCTATAATTATAATTACATACACAAAATTTGGTCGCTGTTATGTAAATGTGTTTTATTAATTAGGAGTCAGAACAAGGCTTGATATGTGTATTATGTAGTATGTTTTAAAAAGAACTTTAGGTAGTTAGCGTACAATACTAACGATGTTTTTAGGGTATCTAGGAATATTGTAGTTAAAGATTGTAGATAATCAATGAGTGCATACTTCTATAGTAAATATAAAGTTTTTTCCTGCAAATTTCTGATTATTTGACCAGACAGTATATAGACTTGATATAATATGAAAACAAACTAAATTATTGATGGCCAGCATTTTGACAAAAACCCTCATCAGCATCCACCTGCAGAACTCAAACATGCTCCTAAAATATGCAAAAAACACTTTTCCACAGGTGACCAATAAAAATTAATCATTTTGTTATGTAGTTTAGATAGCACAACTTATGCATAGACCATGTGAAGTTAGGAGCCATCTCCAAAATTTGTTTCAAAAAAGCATTTTAGCTGCTTTAAAGTAGTCAAAATCAATAAATTTGAGAAAAATTAATCTATGATGAAGATTGTTAAGTCAACGAGCTTGCAATTGATTGTCATAATAACCACTCAATTGGTCCCTAATGTTTGTCTTTTCTTTCTAATAAGTTTTCCAGATGTGGGTTAAGCAAACTTGCTACGAATTCAGGCTTCTGAATTCACGACGGCACTCCCCTGTGAAGGAGCATTTTTAGAGACTAATTTGCAGCCTGTTGGCTCCACAGGGGAATGCCGAAGTGAATTCAGAGGCCTTTGAATTGCTATAAAATGGCCATCTGAAAATTGCAGTGAAGATATTGCGGTGTTCTTATATAAAATTACATTGAAAAATATTTTTCATGTGTTTTTCAAATGCCGATTTGGAAAATTAGGGAATCACCCCGATTAGATCCAGGATCCACAACATATACTCGACCTAGACTTAATCTAAGAATGTGCTTGCTAAACCTGAACGTTATCATAGAGAAACCTCCTGTACATTTTTTTACGTTCTGTTAATTTCAAGTTGGCAGACTTTTCAACCAATGCATGCAAAGACAAACAAATAACGTTACTATGTGATTGGTTGAAAGTTAATTAATTGCACTATTTGTTGACCAATCTGAAATTGATAGAAAATAATATTCACCTAAGAATCATAGGTAAATAAAGATATCTCGGCTGTCAAAAAGTTTTTGCTTGCGAACCTAGGGTCACCCCGACTCCGCAATCTTGAAAATCCTCTCATTTTCGTTTTTTAAAATAGAAATTGTATTTTCTTTCAGGAAAGAATTGAAAGACCTGGTAGATATCTTATTTATAAGAGAATATCACCATCTAGTTCAGCAGAAATTACGAGTCAAGCAGATTTTAATGACATTATTATAGTAGAGGCAAGCCTCAATGTAACTGTTGGACATCACCTATAGTGGAGTAAATTACTAAAAAAAACACTCCTCCACAGGTTATGTCTGGCAGTTATTTTGAGTCTTGGATAGGTAGTTTGGATAGAGTAGAAATAGTAAAATACTCTTTCGCAGCTGGCAAAAACCTGTTCAAAGTCAGCAAAAATAACGTTAGAACAACGTTCAAAGAACGTAGTTCTAACATTATTTTGCTGACTTTGAACAGGTTTTTGTCGGCTGGGTTGAAGCCTTGAAATAACTGTCGAACATCACCAGCTAATCAGCTAATAGTTTGAATATTCGTTCATAGTATTTTTCTTCAATAATAAATAATAACTCAATATAACGGTCGGACATCACCTGTGGAGGAGTGTTTTTGAGTACAGTTTCCAGCTTTGCAGCTAAAAACTGTGCTCAAAAAACACTCCTCCGCAAGTGATGTCTGACTGTTATATTGAGACTTGATGAAATGAATGATGTATGGAACTGTTGTTCAGTTACTTTTAAAGATTTTGCTATAGATTTAGATACAAATGATATCATTAGAAACATCAAGTAAATTGTCAGACATTGTCTGCAGATGAGTGTTTTTTGAGTACAGTTTTCAGCTTCAAAGCTAAAAACTGTACTCAAAAAACACTCTTTCACAGGCGACGCCCAACAGTTATTTTAAGACTTCACTCGTACTTGGAAGTCTCTTATTTATTTAGAAATCGTGCCATTATAAGAATACTGACTCATATAGTTTCTATTTACGCATATTTCGAGCCTTTTGAGTTTGAGACTATTATACTTAGTAAAGATTAAAATAGCGGATTATAAGCGATTTTTAAGGAGATTATTTTTGTGCAGTCTGGTTAGCTCCTTTTCCACATGCCTAGATCCAAAGCCCAGACGCACCTTGTGCAACAGATCAATCTGGCGGCAACCAGAATGTCCCTGTGTACCAGAATCACCTGACACCTCCTTAGGGGGCCAATCAAAGCCAAACCAGTCACGATGTAATCAGGTCTGTGAGTGGATGTGCAACAATGCTGGTTCAGCAATTTGGCAGCAGCACATTTAAGAGTCAAAGAATGACTTATAGATGACTGTACACATTTATTACGTGCTTATGAAAATTAAACAGGCCGGATAACATTTTCAAATGGCTAATGCGTAAATGCATAATTTCTCTTGTTAAAACGTCAGGAAATAAAGTTAATTATGTTCTGAAAACACGAGACAAAATTAAAATAATTTATTTCGTCCTCGTGATTGTTTAATCTTCTCATATGCTTTTATCTTTTATTGACATCGATACAATTTAATCTTTCATTCACAACTGCTCAGGGGACATGTGGCTTTACCTGCCAGTGAAATTAACACAAACAAAAAAAAGTATAATCTTTATGAATAATTTTGCTTCGAAAATTTGTTTTTTTTCATGAAAACACTTATTATCAGCTATGGTAAATAAATTATCTACAGAGAAGTGTCTTAAAAATATTAGAAGTGCCACATATTATACAAAAAAGATGCTTTTCATTGCATTCTGTAAAATATATGTTTACAATTGAAAATAAATGTGGTAGATTATTGCAGAAGTGTATCAGCCATTGCGTTAACATTGGTTAAGAAACATGATTACAAAATGTTCTTTTCTGATAAACTTGAACAGTGGTTACAAATAAACAGATACAGTGATCTGCTTTGCAAATTGCGAAGCGCAATTCATTAATTCAAACTCTGGAGCGCCAACCATCTTTTAAGCACCCCGCTCTAAAATCTCAAAAACCTAATAAGGTTATAAGTTTTACTGTAAAGTGTTATGTTAAAATGTGATGTGTTAAGATAGTGTAGTAGTTAAATTAGTTATTCCCATAGCAAGTACCAGTTGCTTTGATTGGAAATTACTTTGAGATAAAACACTTTAAAATATTATTTGGAAAAGTTGAAGTCAACCCAAGCAAAACAATAGGATAATTCTAAAACAACAGCATAATTTCAAAAAATATGTATATCTCAGGTTTGAATTAACTGCGAACCGCCTCCACAGTAGTTACCGGCTATTATTGCAAGCCCTGATATCTGCAAATAAATTGAAAGCTCTCATGTGATTAACATCAAGGATTTGGTTGGCTTAGAAATACAGTAGCATCACTGTACCATCCAAATAATTATCTTTACCTTTACTATTAATGCAGGAAGAAGATGTCGAAACACGAAGTTTTTCTGATAAGTTTACAGATGCTATATGCTGTTGTTGTACAAATCCATTTGAACTCGATGAAGGAGATATTCCTGAACAAAATACTTGTTATACATGTGCATTTAGAAGAGATAGACTAGATAAGTATGTTCTATATACACCCTAGTGGGTAGAAAAACATCAAAGAATACACAATTTTTGCCCACTGGGATACATTTTTTTATTTTTACATGTTTAATTTGATACTGTTTTTTTAGTAATTTTTAGTTAATATAATTTTGCGAAGAAAATTAAAATAGTAAAAAATTGCCATCTTATTTATATCTTTTGTTTGTATTCTTTGTAGGTTTATGTTCCCTGAAAATCGAGACGAATTCTTCTCCAGTGCTCAAAGAAGTAGTGTTGTAAGTGAAATTTCTTTATTGTCTCACTTTGAGCTTGTAGAATTTGTTGTAATCCTTCAGTAGTGTGAAATAGTTACATTCAGCTTTGTAACTGTAATTATATATTTTGAAGCTTGGCTATAATGTTTCTAAATTTGTTTTATCTACGAAGGTTTATTCCTGAAAAACGTTTGGAAAAGATTAAAGCATGAATGTTAATTTCAGAAATTTTGATGTGTATGACTGATATGACTTATTTGGTTATATTATGATTTATTTGTTTAGGTATATCGCATTTTGATGAAGTGTCGGTATGATGACCGTAAACATCATCAGATGGGTTAGAATATTATTTATTTATATTGTGCGTGTTAAATAGACACATTTCGTTAATAGTTAATAGTCATTTATTTTTGGACGAAAAAGATCGCTTATCGCCAATTTTAATCATTAAAAAGAGAAAGATAATCGCTAATTATTTTTTCGACTATATTTTGTCACTTTCAGTCGACACTTAGCTTTAGCAGATTATTTGTAAATGAATGTCATAAAGATGATCTGAATATCGATATTCTACACTTGCTAATCAATAATACTGAACAACATAATAAAATCGAAGTGACCTTGCATTGTTGAAATGATAAGTCATTGTGATGAAATCGCTGCTCTACTTTCTAACAACTTGTTTATGATCCATTATCATCAATAAGAGCCATTTTACAGAGAAGAGTACAGAGTCAACAATTTTGCAATTTCTTCGTTGACATAACATCCTTGCCTGAAGTTTCACTACCAATTCTGTTTCAGGTATCAATAGACTTATAAACAATGGTTCATATACAGCTGCTTATACTTTACATGAGGTATGTTATAATTCTGATGTTTCTATTAAAATAAAAATGCAACCAATTCATGACTAAACTGTGTGTTTACAATCATTGAGGGAGGGATTGGGTAGTAACTAAAATTTGTAACAAGGAGAGATATTCACTATGAAGGAATGAGTTTTGGAACATGCTCACACACCATTCATCAATAGTAATTACTTGTTTTTGTATTAAGCGCTAAGGCAGCCTTTACATGGACCCCTGTTTTTTTTTTAGTTGGTCCGTTATAATAGGTGTATATACATAAACAAATAACTCCATTTTTTTCTTTCATTCATAGGGATCATACTTAATGGAAAATTCTTTGTTGACACATAAAGAGGGTAATGAAAGACAGGTAAAGGGTTCAAGCTTGACAATAACCTGACATTACAGAACATCACCCTAGTGTTCGACATAAGAGCAATAACCGCTGTGGAGGAGGGATTTTTGCCTGAAACAATGATCAAAATATTCTTATCTCTGGTGATTATTTGCTCTTATTTTGAACACTGTCACTTTTTGGGAGAGCTGATAACGTTGCTCAAAAGCACTCCTCCACAGTTGGTAGATATAGGCAGAATATTCTTATTTTGGTGTGTTTTGGTGTAGTTTAAAGATTGAATAGGATTGACATTCATATAACTTGTGTGAAAAGTTTTTTAATTAAATGCTTCAGTTTTTACTCAATATTGAATATTTTATGTCAGATTCATATTGCATTAAATTAACCATCAAACAAACTATCAACAATTTTATTAACGTTTGTAAATTCACATAAGTTACTAATCAAAAGGCTCAGTGGTAGGGGGGATGCCACTCCATATTATTCCCAAATCAAGTTTGTCTCTTACTTCAGCATACTGATACTCATTTTCCCAACTGCATAATGAATGAAAGACAGAGCCAACTATGGAACCTACACTGGGAATTGAACCTGGGTCACTCTGATGATATTGTATAATGAAACAAAATTTGCAGGTGATACTTTATGAGTTAACATAAAATGCTACTGTATATTTTAGCTATTGTATTATCACTGGGCAAAACCTGGTAGATGGTATAAGGAACAACCATTGGATCTGATTAGGTAATTTGCTTACAAGCCTCAAAATAACTGCTGGTGGACCACTTGTTATTTTCAGATTTGGCTTGTAGCAATAACAACATAACATCTGCACAACATTCTGCAAATCTAAAGACTGTTTTTAAACACTTCCACAATTAGTACTGCTGAATATATGCTAGATTTATATTGAGAATGATTTGCTTCTTCCACTCTGGGTTCGAACTAAGCATTCTTTAAAAAACAAGAAAAATTTTCCACGGATTGGAAACAGAAGGGAAAATGCGCACACGTAGAAAAAAATTATAGACGTTCCATTGGTAGAAATTGACATCACACTCACCTGTGGAGGAGTGTTTTTTAAGTACAGTTTTCAGCTGCAAGGCTGAATACTACTCGTAAAACACTCATCAACAGGTGAGTGTGATGTCAATTTCTACCAATGAAATGTCCAATTTCTTTCTACGTCTGCGCATTTTCCTTCCGTTTCTGTTCTGCGGAAAATTTTTTGAAGTGGAAAACGGCCTTAACAGGGTTGCAAATTGTTTGGTTCCTTTAACCAAGGGAATCATAATTGGAAGATCTCTTGTTTGAAGAACATAATCACTGTGGAGAGTTCCGGTTGAGGCTATGCTCAAATATCCTCTACAGTGAATATTATTTGCTTTTGTCTTATTTTGAGTACCGCTGAAGCGTCAAACTCTCAACTTCTTATTTTTCTTAGAGTGATATAAAATCAGTTTATCTTCCAAAAGTGTATTATTCAAGCATTCCTAGCTACCACTCTGTACTTTTTTATGGTACCTTTTTATCTTTCTAGGAAATATTTTGGAGAAAAGATTGGTTTATATTTTACTTGGTTAGGTAAGATAGAAATAAATACAAATAGTATTTGCTTAGCCAATGATTGCTTATTTTGTGCAGTATTAGACTGCATCCACATGCAATGGAAAACTTGAACAATGTAATGAATTATTCAAAGAATTAGCTGACTTTTTAAATGTTTCCACTTCTATATCCGATTTCAAAAATATGCAGCTTTGGAATCAGTTTTATTTGTTTTTATGCAAACAAACCATGGAAACCGCAATTTAAAAAGCAAAAATGTGATAAAAACTGTTTTAGTGTGGACACAGCCTTAGAGTATGCGTTATAAAATCAAAATCATCAAATATTGTACTGAAAAATTCTCCTCTACAAGTGATGTCTAACAATTATGTTTGAAGCTTGTAAAATGTCAATGATTCTGAAACGCATGGGTTGAAGAACAAACCAGAATGTCAGTTTGTTTACATAAGGGTTTGATAAGGCTAGTCATCACTGTGGAGGAGAGAGTTTTCTGAATATTTTAAGCCAAATTGGCTGAAAATATATTTAGAAAAATCTCTCCTCCACAGTGATGACTGGCAGTTATTTCAAGTCCTGAAGGGTTAAAGAATAGAAAAAACTTCTTATTATTAGGATTTTATACTGGTATGCTTATCCCCGCAGCGGGTATGGGATTAACTGTAATCATCTATGGATTAGCAACAATGAACTCATATGAACCTATGTAAGTGGATTTTAAACATAAACACTATCTATGGAAGAGAGCACAGTGTCCGAAATTAGAGCAAATAATTCCTGTGGAGGAGTGATTTATGAGCATTGCTTCAGGCTAGAAATTAATGAATTAATGCTCAAAAATCCCTCCTCCACAGATTTTATTTGGAACACTGGAGTACTGAGCCAGTGATTTTGTAATTAATTGGTTTCTTCTTAGCAAAATTAATCTACTGATCATTGACCACCACAGGGCTAGTCATCACGGTGGAGGAGAGATTTTTTCAGAATATTTTCGACCAAACTGGCTGAAAATATTCTAAAAACTCTCTCCTCCACAGTGATGACCAGCTGTTATTTCTAGCCCTGCCACCACACAGTTATTATCTAGTTTACATATATATTCATGCTTTAAAATAACTGTCAGACATCACCTGGGGAGAAGTGTTTATTGAGTACATTTTCAGCATTGAAGCTGAAAACTGTACTCAAAAACATTCCTCCACAGGTGATAACAGTTATTTTGAGACTTGTGACTTATTTCAGGGGGCATTTTTTGGGTATTCCTGAATACATATAAAATTGTATACTCTATTCCTTTCTAGAAAAGATCTTTGTGATAGAAATATAAACATCCCTATGTGTCCAAAATGTGATAAGAAATGTGACTATACAGATTTGAAAGATAGCTGTGCATACACAAAGGTATGAATGTGTTGTTTCATTTTGTATAATACCCATTTGGTATATGTTTTTGCTCATTATGTATGACTTGCAAGTCGATTTCTTGATCTTTGGGCACACTCTTTAAATAAGCGCACCTCTATAGAACTATTTGTTTTGATGAGTATATTCCTTCCATTAAGCGCCTTCCAACTCTTAAAGTTGAAAGTTAAATAAGCACACCATGCTTTAATTCGGAAAAAATATGGTACACTTTTATTTATGACAAACACCTCGCATTTTAAATGTCTAAACATGACTAACTACCATTCAACTTCCTATGAGCTTCATCCATTAAAAAATCATACTGATGTCCGACATTTTGATATTTTCTCAACTACAATGGAAACAAGACTGCTGCTATTTTGACTAGACTAACCCGACTCATACAGGTGCAGAGAACAAAGAGATAATGATTCTAGTTTTAGCATGAAGCCACACTCAAAAGTCTCTCCTCCACAGTGATTATTTGTTCTTGTATCAAACACTGTTATATCCAAATTTTGACCTAACTGCTGTTTTATCTTACATTTGTTGTCTAATTGATAAAGTCATTATATTTTATTATTGAGCTACTGTTACTGCACCTTCTCTATACTGCCTACATTGCCATAATGTCCTGTTTTGCAAAGATATTTTCAATTTTCGAGTTACTTTAATTATACTTATCAGGAGTTGAAATAACTGCCGGTCTGTGGAGGAGAGAGTTTTCAGAATATTTTCAGCCAAATTGCCTAAATATATTATAAAAAATCTCTTCTCCATAGCAACGACATTTCATTTCAACCCCTGACTTATGGTTATTTTTAGCTTACATACATACTAGACAATCCATTTACAGTTATCTTTGCAATATTTATGTCATTCTGGGGTAAGTTGTTTTCATTTAGCTTGGATCTTTGCTAGATTAGTTCTGGAGAATGTTTAGTTTTTTTTAGTTACTTTATACTAAAAAATTAATACAAGTCCACCGAAGTTCAAACCAATTTTTATGTGGTTAAAAAGTTACATTTCCATGGCTCGAAATAACAGCCGGTCATCACTGTAGAGGAGAGATTTTTCAAAAAATTTTCAGCCAAGTTGGCTGAAAATATTCTGAAAAATCTCTCCTCCACAGTCATGACCGGCTGTTATTTCGAGCCCTGCATTTCATGCACAGAAACTTAGTTATTTTTTCTGTATGAACCATGGTAAGATAACTTATTTTTGCTTAGTTACTTACTCGTTATTTTGGACTCTATTTGTTTTTGTTTTTATCTTGTATAGCTACATTCTTTCTTGAGTTTTGGAAACGAAAAGAAGCTGAAGTGCAATATGATTGGGATATGATAGGATATGAAGATGAAGAAGTAAGCATCTTTCAATAGTTAAAAATACAAGCATAAAAAGCACCCTTCACAGATCTATAATACAGTTCAGTGGTAGAAATAAAAGTGAATAATCACTATAATCACTAGCTTCAGGTTTTTCAGGCTGAAGCTTTCTATGTTCAAAAGTACTCCTCTGGTGAAAATTTGCTCTTATTTCAACCATTGCAGTTGTTTCCTTCCTTTGTAGTAATCACTGAGAAATGTTTGTTTTCTTTGTTTATCAGTAACCACGGTTTTGGGTGTTTTAATGCCGTGGTTGAAATAATAGTAAATAATCACTGTGGAGGAAGGATTTTTGAGCGTAGCTTCAGGCTAGCCCGAAGTTATGCTCAAAAATCCTTCCTTCACAGTGATTATTTACTATTAAATGAATTAATTAAATTTACTATTGTAGTAGCCTGAAGATTTGCTCAAAAATCACTCTTCCACAGTGATTATTATGCTCTTCTTTGGACGGCGCTGAATTGGTTGATGGATGAAATTGTGTTGTTATTCATCTTTATATTATTATCGTTTTTATTCATAGGAACAACCCCGGCCAGAGTTTGAAGCTGCTGTAACTACTCTAAGGCTTAATCCTATCACTCAGGTAATTAATTTTTATGAAGTTTTAGGCCGGAAATCAGTATTATCCCATAATTTAAACTTGAATTTTTCGTTTTTCTTGAACCATTGTATACTCAATAGTATTCTTCAAAGTTAAAACAATTGGCTTTATTTCTTTGTGCTGAAAGTGCTTAAAGATAATCTTTAATAAAAATATTTGATTGACATACATATTCTGGATTTTTTTTTATAATAATCGAGTGTGCTGACAGTCAGTTTAATTTTCAAGAATAGGGGTCTCCCGGTTATGTGCTAACTAAAACTACTGAAAGTGGTTATCTTTAAAACAAGATTTTTAAGAATGATTTCAGGCTAACAGGCCTACAGTGTTCTAAAAAAATATTGTTTTTAGGGAAAAAGATTTGTTCTTATGCGTTACTTTCTAAGAGACTATCATTTCTGTTTGAGTTTGCACACCCATTATTCTGTATCATCTCCTACAGCTTGAGTTGAAGTGTTGCTTGAAAACAATTGAAGACGTAAAAAAAAAGAGTCATAGGTTGAATATTCTATTCTTAAATAATATTCAAGTGCAGGGCTCGAAATAACAGTCGGTCATCACTGTGGAGGAGAGATTTTTCAGAATATTTTCAGCCAACTTGGCTGAAAATATTCTGAAAAATCTCTCCTCCACCGTGATGACCAGCTGTTATTTCGAGCCCTGAAGTGCGTATAATAAGTGGAGCCAGTCACATTATCTCACTATTGATGATTATCTTTAATAGTACATTACTTTGGATTCTATGTTTTAGTTAGAAGAACCATTTATACCAAATAAGAATGTTTGTCCTCGTTACACAGTGGCTATCAATTGTATTATTCTCATGGTATGTATTTTGTTTTTGTGATAAATGTGCACGTCAGCGTTATTGGTATCAGACATACTTTATGTCTTAAATTCCTCATTTTCATCATTTCTGTAGTGGCCATTGTCATTTTTGGAAAACCCGATAATGGTTTTTCTTCAATTTCTTATTATCAAGGGAAGATAATGAATAACGGTTGGACTGTAAACACTATTGAATATTAGCAGACTTTACACTTGATTTCGTTCATTTATTTCTTCCTGGAAAGGCACGAGGCACCAAAATCATAATAAAAATATTTTAAAAATTTACTTTAATGGTTTCAAGATATGACCATTAGAATACAATGATGTGCTGATATTGTCGTGAAAATTTCAGGAAATGCTGCAAATGGATAAATACTAAAAGTCACCAAGTTCCTAGAGCATAATGCAGGACTTGAAATAAGAGCCGGTCATTGGTCAACGATTGGCAAGAATCTACTACTGACCACGATATTGCATTAAATTTACACCCCTTAATAATGTATTGGTACTGATAGCATAGTGCAGTATTTCATTGAAATCCACCTGTTATGTTTCAGATAATGTTAGTAATTGTTGCAATCCTATCAGTTGTTGTGTATCGTATTGCCGTATATGCTGCTATTGCTGCTACTTCATCTGTTGATATTGGATATGTTGGAATCATTGCATCTTCAACTGCTGCACTTATTAATTTGATTGCTATTATGCTACTGAATAAGGTTTGTAAAAGTCTCATTCATTCAAAATCATAAAGGTGTAGAAGTAACCGTGTATAACAGAACAGTGTACCAGGGCTCGAAATAACAGCCGGTCATCACTGTGGAGGAGAGATTTTTGAGAATATTTACAAGTTGGATACAAATATTCTTAAAAATCTCTCCTCCACAGTGATGACTGGCTGTTATTTCCAGCCCTGGTGTACTGAATTAATGATCTTGCAATTGAGTGTACCATAGTGAATAAACAATTTTCCACATTTACCATAGCAGCAGAAACAAATCCTGTCCAGAGAAAGAGAGGGAATATTTGCGTGAATACTGCACATTTTATGAATTGGAAATTTCTTGAAAAATTAAGGAAACCCTGGTTCAATAATAGGGCAAAGATCTTAGTATATTTTTTCTTGCTTAAATATCTACTGCATTATTTATTTAAATTCAGTTTTTATGTATAAAACAATTAGACAGTATCATCTAACATGAGTAATTAGACAAAATCCGGGCCCCATTTAATAAAATTATGCAATTTTGTCAACCTGCCTGTATGAATTTTAAAAACAGAATGCTCAAATTTGGTGGTCGAAATAAGAGCAAATAACCACTGTGGAGGAGAGATTTTTGAGCATAGCTTATAATCCCTCTTCTGCAGTGATTAGTTTACTCTTATTTCAACCGCTGGAATTATTATGGCATTATTATGTATTGTTTGCAAGCGGTAAACGATCATCATTAAATTTTACCTATAGATTTATGAAAAGTTAGCATACTTCTTAACTGAATGGGGTAACTAAATATTTCTTTATTTTATTCTTTCTATCATAAAGTTAGCTAATTCTCTGCACTTCTTTTGAAGTAGCATTGATAAGTAGGCTATGTTTTTTTTTACATAAATGTCTCTGATTTTTTATATTAAATGTTAAATGAATGTTGACAAAAACTGAAGAAAGTGGTATAGACATAATTCACAAATACGTGAAAACGAGGTGTTGACTGCTCAAAGTAGAACTTCTTGCAATTCAGTTAGTTATTGCATTGCGACAAGTTCAATTTTGAGCAGCCAACACCTGGTTTTCATATATTTGTGAAAAGGTCTATTACTTTAATTGTTTTGTTTATGTTTTTTGGCGGTATGAGAGAGGAGCAGAAATCATACTGAGAATCTTATGATTGTGACTAGACTGAGCTAAAATAAACATATAAATACCAGGCTATGATATATGAACTACATTTTTTTATGAAATCCAGAACTATATGTTTATTCTCTGCATGCACCTCTTATATAATTAGAATAATAGTAGCATATAGGTAACATAGAACTTGTTTAATTTTGCAAAACCTGTTCAAAGTCTGCAGCAAAGGCACTAGATGTTGTTCTAGATAGTTAAGGAATAATAACATGTGCAGGAGGCTGAGAAGTTTGTACTCTCCAAGGAAGACTTAATGTTAATAATATTGTCTTATTTAGAAATGCCAAAAACACAGACAATGTTTGATGATTTATTTACGTTCAAAATGTACCTGTTTCAATTTGTTAATTTTTATGGATCATTATTCTACATAGCTTTCTTTAAATTAGAGTAAGCGCTTTCAGTATTTTAATTTATTGTGCCATGTTCACCAGGGCTCGAAATAACAGCCGATCATCGCTGTGGAGGAGAGATTTTTCAGAATATTTTCAGCCAAGTTGGCTGAAAA
>JAULBZ010004256.1:0-15037 GCA_032360805.1 Neoturris breviconis | reverse complement strand
TGTGTCGGTCTTAATGTTTCACAAAGAGACATGAATATTTTCCTTCTAAAAAAATTCAAGTTATTTTGATACGCATGCGCGACCTCTAAATACGTCTAAATCGTGTTTCTAGGTTAGATTTTCGAGTCGGTATCAATGCTGTAGAAAGAAACATTTGATCTGGCAGAATGAATCTTATTTATTGCCAATAATATACAATGCTATATAAAATAATACGATTAAATCATGTTTCATGGTAAGAATTTAAAACCAATTTTTACGTATTCTTTTAATACGATCTCCAATTGTGAATATCCATGTTCCTTCTTCCCTCCCCCTCCTCCTTCTTCCTGTTCCCTTCCCTCCTCCTTTCCCCTCCCCCTCCTTCCTCTCCAATTCCCTCCTCCCTCCTCACTCTGGGGTTTTCCGGTAAGCCATTTGATCATTCGATATATTTATACTCTTTTTTTTTTCTGTATATTTTCTTATCAAAACAACAGATAGCATTATAAAAGAATCATTCATGAACAAAGAATCAATCAAATTAATTCAACTTTCTTATTAACCAATCAAATGCCGATTTAGTTCGTAAAAATATCTAATAGAATGTGTAAGGACGTGTGTGTAAAACATTGCTTTTAAAAGTTTTTGTAGAGGATATTTTTTCAGCAATAAATCATAAATCTTTGGATAACCCACAACACACCCACGCATGTAGTCTCGCATCTTATAACTAGGCACGCAAATATTATATAACTTTATACCCAGAGCATATAAAGAAACTGATCAAAATGACATAGATGTTCTGCAAAAACACAACTTGTTATTAATACACCATTGCCGCAAGAAATTCTTGTGGCTATGTAAGTTTGTAAAAGGGAACTACAATCATCAACAGCACAGAATGTAAGACACAATATGGAAGAGCCTACCCTGTATTTATATACAATATGTACTTGCTATTTGTTGCGATTTGATTTTATTGTTTTATTGTAGAAGCAGGAATTTATCAGAAGAAAAGAGACGCTTCAAATTCTGCTTTGGGTAGAATCAAACAGGCTCCTAAACCAAGCGCATTGCAGTTGTTAATAACTAGCATCGGTACTGGACAATTAAATCGACATATATTCTTATACCTTTCTAAACATTCTTTACTTGTTCTTTCAGTCTATGGAAGCCTTTGCATGGACTCCTAAATGGGTTTCACTCAAAACGATCTTGTATTTTACTGATTTATTTGTACGAAGAAACCAACCAAATGCAAGATTGTTTAGGGTGAAACTTATATTAGGGTTCATGTATAGGCTGCCTAAGAGACAAACTTCGCTTCTGTTGTGAATCGCTGAAAATGCTTGACCACACACTTGACCTCTCACTTAGCTAAATTTCTAATTTTAAGTTTAGTTTTATTTTAGAAAGTGCGTATACGTATTCCCTGGACCTCCCAAATATCCAGTTCCCGAGGTTCACTTTTAAACTAAGTGTCTTACAGAAACGACAAATAATGCCTATTTCAACAAATCACCTTCGTCGAGGTGTGATTTAAAAATTAATCTTTTTATTTTGGAAATGTACATGATATTTGATTATGGTTAAAAATAAATAAAAACATTACTATTTGTTGTGCAGAAAGTAAAAATTTGTTCAATTCTGTTCAACTTTGGATTTCGTTCCTTGGAACGGAAAAACCTCCGAGGAACAGCAGCATATTTTTATCTACGCATGCGCATTTTCCATTCCATTTCCGTTCCGCGGAAACTTTTATGACGTGGAAAACGGACTTTCTTCAAAGGAATATCAGCCTACGATATAGAATTTTGCTTGTAACGTAGCCTACAAGCAAACCCATGAATAATGAGACATTTTGGTTGGGTAATACAGACCACAAGTAGATTTCAAAAGCAGAAAACGAATTTAAAGATTTATCCCAGATCTCAGAGATTTAAGACTTAAGGCTTAGGATTCTAGATTTTTTGCAAACTCGACAAACTCTGTTGTTCCTAGCAACTTAGTACCCAGGCTCTTGGAACATATCAATTTTCGGTGCATTTTATTTTGCTACCAACAATTTAAGGCTTTTTGTTTAAGTGGAAGTTCGGAATGTCTGCTCGTCGAATTTTACCTTGTCTCAAATATTTATGGGGAGTGCTTGCAAGTAACATCGACCTCTGAGTAATCTAGGCTATAAATGTAAGTATATATAGCCCCCGTGGCCAGTTTGTTTATCCTACGCTAAAGGTCGATTGTTTTGCCCGAACTCGATTTTGGTTGTCTATGGGTGATTTTGGTTGTCTATGGGTGATTTTAGGTGTCTATGGGTGATTTTGAGTCGTTATGGGTGATTTGGGCTGATTTGGGCCGATTTTGGCTGGATGATTTCATGTCCAGGACAAAGAATCTTCTAAATATTATTTGAAAACATTATTACATATAAATACCCACTGTATTGAATGTCATAAATGCTTAGCTTAATTCTTAACTTTGCCATTATGTTTATCCCTTACTCATTAACTTGGGGACTATTTTTAAACCTATTCAGGCTGGGGGAAGGGCACCCCACCCCCTTTGCTAAACTTTTATACATAACTTTTGAATGAATGGCTTATAGTACTAGAAATTTTGGGGCTTTTCCTGCAATTTATCTAGGATCATTTTGAAAGAAAAAAAAATTTTGGTAACTAGGGATAATTTTTCCCTAGCAGCCAAATTTTTTACGGGTGGTAAAAAAAAATGCAAGAATTTTTTTTTATTATTATTTTCGCTTGAAAATCATTTTGGTATATAGTTTGCAATGAAAAAAAAATTTCGCAAAACATTTTTTTTCCTGCACCACCTGTTTTTCAGTTATGACGTCATCTTTAGTAAAGACGTCATCAAAAAAATTATTTCGCAAAAATGTTAAATAAGGGTTCACCTAACTTTCGGGAAAGTTTCAACACTACAACATGACTCCATTTAAAGTTATGGAGGGGGGGGGCAATATTCAGAGCCTCATAAAGCCCGGCCTGAATTGGGTTAATACGTTCCTCGAAAATAATAGAATCTTAGGAGCCAATCAGATTGAAAAATGAACCGGCAATGACCATTGCTTTCTTTACGCTCTACCCTACTTTGAAAAGGCAAGAAGCCCTGGGAACAAGGCAGAATTGGTGGTAGAAACCTGGAAATTTGTTCTTTGTAGTAGGAAACTTTCGAACTATGTATAATCAAATTACAAAAGAATAACGATATTAACTAAAGGTTTAAATGTATTTTTGTTTCAGAGAATTTCAATAAGTAAAATTAACTGTCACCCACCGAAAGAATATCTAACACAATCTGGTCTTGCTTATTCTTACATATGTATTGTGTGTTGTCATCTGTGTATTGATATTAAATCATTCGAAGACAATTGGTAAAAGTAACGCTTAGACTTACATTAACACGCTTTTTTCTGGGACCTATAATGAAGCTGATCTTATTACTTACCATACTTTTATGCCTCTATGACGTCACTTCAAAATGCGGACAACCAATGGAAACAAATAATAGACACTACAATTACATTCTATTGTTTCCACTCACTGTATCGAAGAATAACCAGTCATATAACATGAACATGATTATGAAAGAAATAGCGTATAGACATGACTATTTCAAATCAGGTGTGGAACCATATGTTGGATGGATAACTTATGACTTTTGCAATGATCTCCAAATATTCATGGAAATCTTGATTAATAACACGCTATATGAACATTATTCTAGACCAACATTTATTATACATGCTGATGCTGAATTTCTTAAAATTGCGCAGACAATGTTACATTATTTTCAAATAAAAAGTTGGAATTTTATAAATAACAGAGGAAATACAGATATCAGTGTATATTCAGATATGTTCGCGTTAACTTACTACGAGAAAATCTATGGATTTTTAAAATCAACATTTAAGTCCGTGGTACATAATTCAAGAAAACTGTACGTGATACTTTGTTATCCAATTGGAGAAGCCTGTCAATGTTTACCTATTGATGGTAGCATTAAAAGATCTGTAGAACGTTCGGTACACATTCTTTATCTAGGTGATTATGCTGATCTATTAGAGTTAAAGAAAATTATTGTAGCACGAAACGATTTTTCTCTGTTTCTACGAAAAAAGTCGTTAAAAGATTGGCCAAGTTTGGATAGGCAAATTGAACAGGAATTACAGATATCATTTATCTCTAAATTGGGTGTCCCTCAACAATCGTATTCCTTGCACCGAATAAACTGTACCGATTCATTAAGTATTACCGAATCGGATAGAAATTCAATCTGTAACCAACAATTTAATGTAAAATCCTTCACGATTTTCAGCGATGGCAGTTATAAGGTATACATGTCAGAAAAATTTTACATGCAAACCAAAATGTCCACTTGGTCATACGATTCATTTTATTAAAGATAAACTTTCTTGGAAATGTAAATTGTGTAGAAGTAACAGTGTGAAAAATATAATAGGTAACAGCAAATGTACAAAATGTTTACGTGGATGGGTTCCAAATACAAACAAAACTTTTTGTATAGATACTTATCGTAATATGTCTCTCATGTTTGCTGATAACTCAAGTATTATAATGTTATCACTTTCTGGATTTATGTTAAGTGGATTATCATCGTCCATATTTATGTTTATCAAAAATCATGAAACACCTGTAATCAAATCGTCAAATTTACAAATGTCATTCCTACAACTTCTATGTCAGTTAATAATTGTCATTTTAACTCCATTTCTTTTCATTGGAGAACCGAGTAAATTGATTTGCACATTGCGACCAACAAGCATTGGAGTTTTGCTAACAATATCCACGGCTGTCACTATGAGTAAAACAAAAACACTTGTACGTATTTTTCAAACTCAAATGCGTCGAATATCACAAAAGGAAAAACGTATGGCAAAAATAACTGAATTGTTTATAGTGTTTCTTTTTGCATTTTCTGATATATCTTTGTTGTTAATATCTTTTAAATACAAGGCACCTGATACTTTATTATTTGTATACGACAAAGAAAAATATCGTGAATGTTATTGCAACACAGAAAACCACATAATTGTACAATTTGGATTTATTTTCACCTTGTTGTTATTTAATTCGATACAAGCCGTTAGAGCAAGACATTTACCTGAAACTTTTAAAGAAACTCGAATACTAATATTAGCAAATCTTTTGTCTATTGTTATCGTTGGAAATGTCTTATGGTGGTCGTTATTTCAAAAGAGTTACTATTGGAAATCAATTTTCATGTTTTACGCGATTTTCTCTTTGAATGGTATAAATTTTCTTATACTTTATTCCTACAAGATATATATCTTAATATTTTTGCCAGATAAGAACACACGTGAATACTTTAACATATGTATCAGAAAAAAAATAAAAAAGCAAGTAAATCAGATAGCAATGAATGATATTTCTGAAAAAAGAAGATAAATATACTATAACACATGGCTACTGTATTTCTTGGAATGAGTTCCTGGGCGCTCAAATCATTTTAGAGATCGAGGAGGAGTGCACATTCGAGGAGGCAACAAGAAAATCAAGATGCAGTTAAAAGCTTTGAGGTATTAAAAGATGAAGAAGAACATTGTACATTTTAATCCGCACTTTCTAAATGACCATCCCATCTTAATAATATTTCTTCGAATGAGCGCCTCTTTTCAAAAATAGGAGGGACATTCAAAGGTGGAATGCGCTCATTAAATGTTTTATTCCAAAAGAGGGGCGCCAATTTGAGGGTTTTGGACGTCAAGATGTATAGGCTTGTATTTTTTCACAAACAATATACTGGTATTAAATAATATTATGCACTTATTTGTGATAAGGGAGAAACGAAAAACACAGCATGAAAGCCTACCAAATACGGATCCGTATATCTCCGAATTCGAACCGAGTATTGCCATATATGGAACTACACAGATCCGAATACGGAGATATACAGGACCGTATTCGGTTGGTTTTCACGTTGTGAAGGGGGTGAGGATACTCACAGATAATGGTACCCTTTATATTTTGAGTGTATAAATATTAAAGTACACCCAGTGGGTCAAAACCTGTTCAAACAACGCCGTTAAAACACCGTAAAGACGCTTAATATTTTCAACGTTGTTCTATCTTCTATACTGCGTAATTTTACCCACTGAAATTATGTTTTGTTTCGTTTAAATTTTGTTAGATTTTTCTTTTCATGAAATTTAAGTTTTTAGTGTAAACTAGCTACGTAACAAATCAGATCCTTTATTTTGATTTGTAACAAGAAAAAACATTGTCTGTTTTCAGTTTTGTGAATGAAAGATCCGTTTGTTGAATATTAATATCAGTATATTAAAATTGCGAAATTTAGTTTGGTAGACTCATTTTCTGTGAATATCGCGGAATTTATTTTCGCGGTTTAGGACAAAATTGCGACCATGATCAAGGTGCCATAGAACATTGAAATGTCAAAAAGATTCCAAGTCTCCACTTTTGAAGATTTGAAAATTAATTTTTTTTCTAGGTCTCCACTTCCCTCTTATCATTTGGGTACTTCTAAGTTTCCCCTTTTGAAAAAATACATTTTCACCCATACTTGGTACCAAATTGATAAAATCGAAAATTGAATTGGCCAGCAGTAATATAGCCTAGAATGCAATAACCAAATTTCGATATGGTACCACACACCTTTTTGAGGGGAAAGCATAAATCCAGTGAGAACGGTGTGCACGAAAAAAAAGTTGTCTAGTTAAAAAGTTCATATGGGCAGTGTGAACGTTTTATTGATTAGGTTGGAGTCCGCTTCATTCAAAGAGTTGCCGCGGCTAAATAATAATCGGGCGGGAAATATTCGTAAGGAATAAGTGACGAGCGTTGATAAAAATAAGATAGAAATATTAAGTGGGAATGGTTTTGGTCAAAATGATCCAGACTTGGAAACCTTGAGCAAAATGCTCAGTGGATTACGCCTTGAGTTTTATACTAGGTTGTCCAAATTACCAACATAGAATCAGATATTTTTGTTTCTATATGCCTAATACATTTTTGAATAGTCTACAAGCAAATCTATTATTTGCCTTGTCTGTTTAGGACCTTCCGTCTATACTCAAACGTGCGCAGGAACTGCACAAACATGCGGTTACATTCAAACGTCAGTCCCGGGATATCCAGTATCCGATCCCTACTATAAAACTCAAGTGTATATAACCTCCAAATTAATTTCTAGAATACAATATTGCTTCAAATGTCCGCATTAGACTAGCCAGGAGATATTTGCTCGGTTCTCCCAATTTTGTTTTGTTCTGTAAGGTAATTCGCAGAGAAATGAACTATCAAAGTAGAACTGAAATAAATTAAGCGAAACAAACGTAATCTATCAGATTACAGGAAAGTCATTTCTCTAGTTAGTAGATCTACTTAGTTTTTCATTTCTCTACGATTTTTTTCTCTGAAGTGGAAATTCACCTTTAACCTAAAAGAATGCAAGGAAATTCTCTAACAATAAAATATATTTCCCTTCAAAGAAGCACACATCTTGTGGTACATCTGTTTGCACCGATTGCATGTAATTATATCTGCAATCACGTTTTCATTACACTTTCGACAAATGTCTTTTTTTTTTTCAAAACCTTTTATTACACCAACAAGGCAATTTCCAGTGATCGTCTGGTAAATATGCTCTCTAAACATTATTTCATCAAAAGGCTTAGTGAGTTCCTTTTTTTCTGCCAACATTTTCGCATAATAACAAACATAAACTCCACAGTTGAAAGAATCTTGCTGTGTTGTATGATCTGGTGACATTATCGCAAATGGTGTTGAGAACTTTGCGGATATAATTTTAGAAATTATTGAAATTCCTTTCAAAAAATCCTTATCGGTATTTAGCGTTGTGATGCACATTGGATCAAGATAAAGAATTTTTTTATCCTTTAGATCTACTGCAATTAACACCCAGTGGCAGTTGTTGACGTTGTAAGGTGTGAAAATAAATTCACACCCATCTACATTCTTATCATTCCAAAATTTTTGAATGGAAGAAGAACTTTGAACTACTCGACTGAGAAATACGGTTGATTCACAAGCTAAAACGGATTTATTTGAAATTGATAACATTCTCAAATATGAGTCAACGACTTCGTCATATAGCCATCTTTTGCGAAAACTTGGTTCAGCAGCTTTTATGACTCGATACTCCTGATCACTGATATTTGAATCCAGCGACTTCAAGCTGACGTATGAAATATTGAACGGCCCATTTCGTAAAAGAGTGGAACTTACGGAATGTGATATGGGAATGGCCATCGAATTCTCTGGATCCTAGTGGAAACAATAATTGCTATAAGGAAAGAACTCTTTCGGAGATAGTTTGCGCTACGATTTGCGTTTTTTTTTCCTCAATACGTTTAGAAGATTTCATTCTACGTACTTCAAAACCTTTGCAAAGACTGAAAGCATAAGATATAGTATGAACAGTCTTACATGGCGTTTTTGTTACGGCGTCGCCTAAATTACAAACATTAGATTAAACTTACCTCGTTGCTTGACCTCTTTGCGTCATTATCTTTTAAGATTGTAGGAGTGGCAGCTAATGAAAAAAAGGAATAATTGAAAACTAAGATTTTTTACGGATGTATATTAGTATGTCATTCCAAGTTCATGCACTATCAAAAACATACCACAAATATCTAATCAAGCAGAGACATCTTGTGAAGAAGTTATTTTCAAAGAAATAGCGCACCATACTGAAACGTTTGATATTCTGGACCATAAAATATGTTCTCTTCACTAGTTTCTTCAGAATAAAATTTAGAAAAAGTTAATAGATGGGTACGTTTTCTCACCTGTTGAAGTATTTTCTTTCTTTCTGCGCTGTTTGGAAGAGCTATTGATTATACCTTTGCGTTTTGCTTTTGCATTAATCTTCTGTTTGTTCGTTATTCCAGTTTCAATCCCTATGAAACAGTGATTATTATCATACTTTGTATAGGAGTTTTCTTTATAATTTATTTTAAATCATGACGTTGTCATAAAATGTTAAAATATGCACTAAACCTAACCTTTTGAAAAGTTGCAACATTTATCAAAAGTTATCGAGGAGGGCAATGGGAGTCCCACAACCTCATTTAAGGGCTTCTTTCTAGTTAAAAAGAGAAAATTAATCTTGGGATCGCGATTGGGAGCCCTAAAAAGACGTCATCTATCATAATATCTGTAGTTTAACTGAGAATCTAAAGTTTCAAAAACTGATTTTCTACAGAGATGCCAGGTTTCTACAGATGAACTAAGTTTCTCAAATTAATGTGATATAATTACCAAAGCAGATACAGATCAATATATGAAGTAATTAGAAATAACACACATCGGACGATTTACGAACTAAGTAAAACCCGGGGATCCCTAAGCTGAACATTATGGCACTCATTTCACAGATGTTTGTCAATTTGAATCCCAGGGGTTCCTATTTTGCTTTGTTGTCCAACGGTTATTATGATCGAAATAATGACTTATAACTTACCGTTTTCTGCTGTGACATCGATATTGCATTTGAAATATTTTCTATGTACATCTGCTTGAACTCCAAAACGATTCCGACTTTTCCAGTGAGCTTTCTTTGGTTTTTTATAAGGAGGTATATCTTTAATACTACCAGGAATTTTCTTGATCCTTTTCTTTGTACGAGATTTTCTTGAGGGGAAGCAGTCTGGTTCATTTTCTGCAATTAACAAGCCATCCTCCTTTTCAATACCATCAGTTAGTGTGGATACCGCCTCTTGGCAAAGTTGTATACAATGTAACAAATTTTGTTTATTTTTACAATTGTATGTCAGGTCTATAGCTTCTTTTAAGATGGTTCGACATAGCATCTGTTGCTTGCATGTATCGTTTACCTTATGTCTTAATGGTAGATCTGCTATTTCATCATCACGCTCCTGTTTTTCACTGATTTCGTCTAGAATAGGCTGCTGATTTTCTATTTCGCCTTCGTCTGAGTCTGTGAGCTGTGGAGCAAGTGGTTTTGCAGTTTCCGTTGAGGTCTTGACGAACACGACGTCTTCATCGATGGTTATAAATGGGCTATTTCTGTACCGCTCTGGCAATGAGTACCAAGACCATTCTTCATAATTCTGGAAGATAGCGAATATGTGCTTGCATGGCCACGTCGTTCGACGAAAATCAAAACAGTTACAAGATGGTTTAGAAAGGTTAACAGTGTATTTGTCAGTACTCCCAGCAGTTTGAGATGATATGGCAAATATTCCTTTCGTTTTTTCATGACATATCATATCTGACAATTTTATATTTTGGCTTTGGTCTCGTCGTTTTAACATGTGCTTAACAAAGTTATGCGGTCGCTGATGTAAGAACTCTGGAATATTAGCATGGTATGCTTTCAGTTCAGACGACAATTTGTTATTTTCTTTAACATATATTTGATACCGTTCAGGTAAAAAGTTATTTAACAGCATTGAAATCAATCCCGTAACGCTTCTGTCACAATAGAATTTTAAATACATGTGTTTTAACACTTTGTTTAGCGATTCGACGCCGTTATTCGTGCTAACAGATCGATCTAATAGGGGATTTCTGTAAAACTTTACCCATCTGTCTAAAATAGGAAACCAGTACTGGCTTATATAACCTTTAACTGTTGCTTTTACCCACAAGAGACTTGTTTTTAGAGCATTAATTCTGCTACATAAATCTTCCCAATTGTTACTATAAGATATAGATCGCAGATGGGCTAACAACTGTTCTTGCTCTTGATAGGTTAATGTATTTTCTGATTTTCTCACCCATCTAGTCCACGCCTGTTCTCTGTGAAAATCACAAATGTAAACGTGCATGCTCGGAAATACAGCTTCCAAAGCAGAAATCTCAGCTTCACTATAGTCCGACATGCCAAATGGGATGCTCCAATCAATGCTCCAATCTTTGATTATTTTAAGCGCTTCCATAATTCGCTCTTGGGATTCAGAATAGACAATAAACTCTGCTACTGGAAAATATCCAACATTTGTTTGAACAGCTAAAATGAAAAGCGGGAGAGCATATTTTGTTGTACGATAAGTGGCGTCAAGAAAAATAATTTCCTGGCCATATTTCTTCAAGAGATCTTTTTGCCACTTTTCTTGGTGTACATATAAAAAAGATTTTTCTTCTCCATCTTCCGATATGGATTGTGGGCGAAAGAAAATAGACCTGCCCGTGTTTTCATTCCTTTTCCAGTCTTCCACTTTTGTTTGGAGTGACATTTGGTCCAACTTATTGTATCTATATGTTCTTAATGCCAGTCGAACATGGTTTGAAATAGTGCTTAGATCAGGATAGTATGATGTATTTGACAAATCTACAGACGCTGGGGAATTTTTTAGCAATACATCTTTGACAAAATCTGCTAGCTGTAATTTAATCATTCTTGGATTTATAATTCCATCAGCAACTAAGTCGTATATTTTGTCAATAACTTTTTTATGCAATGGTTGAATAAATAAGCTAGCTCGGTGCTCTGGATCGTGATTTTCGTGAGCGTCCTTAGCAGGTATTGTCAGATAAAATCGTTCAGTTGTTTTCGCTAATCCGTTTTTAATATTAGACTTGACTTCTTCAAGTTTTTCATGTTTTATTTGTCTTTTTTGACGGTATGTTAGTGTTTGAAACGCTTTTGCATCCACTTTATTGTCATGGAATAAACGCACCTCGCGAATAATTATTTTTGCTGGACAGTTTTTTTTAATGCTGCCTTGAATTCTTGGCTTAGATTTCTTCACAGGTTTTGTGTATCCATGTTCATCCATTTTTATCTAAGTATAGAAGGACATAGAAACCTACAATTCCTCATAAAAATTTGAGCAAAAATATAGAATTTCAACTAAGACGGAAAGCCTCAAAATCTGATTAGCAAGTCAAACAGCACAAAAATTCGAATTTGTTCCAATAGCCTGGGTAGTAGACTGCTGGAAACAATAATATTTGTCGAGTTTGCAAAAAGACCTAAGATCCTAAGCCCTTAAAGCCATAAGTCTTGTTAAAAATCGTAATTTGTCTCATATTGTATTTGAGAGATTGTAGAAATTAAATTGCGAAACTTTAAGAACTAAATAAAAAGGGGTTTTTGAGACCAACCACGTCTAATAAAATCTAAGGATCATGGGCGAAAGACCTGCCCGTGAAACTTTCTCTTTATAATCAATTTTTCCTTTATTCTAGCCTATAAATGTTCACACTTTATTAATTTCTACCAACACAAGGCCAAACCCTATTAGGTACTAAACAGTAAGAGAAAAAAACTATGTGTATTCTTACCACTGATGACGTTTTTTCTTTGCCCAAATTACTGTAATCATAACCAAACATACACGTGCGCTCAACTGTTGATTCGCATATGAAGGGAATACCGGTAAATTCAATTTCCCAGTCTTTTCTTTTCATTTCAAACATTGGAGCACCTGAAATGATTTAAAAATATCTAGACTTCTTGCTTACGTTTTAAAACGTCTTAAGAAACTTGCTGAAGAAAACTACGACCCTCCAACGTAACATCGGCGTTAGAATCGAAAACGGAGATGTTATCTTCATTAACGACGAAAACTAGGATGAAGAGGCAACAGACTAAAAACTGTATTTCTATCTGCATGCGTATTTTCCGTTCCGTTCCGCAGACACTTTTCCAAGGTGGAACGACATAATGAAGTTTTAAAGAAAATAATTACTGAAAAAAAATTCTGTTATCCTTTGGTTAAAAGTTTCAGAAGTTTCATAAAAAGCCCAAAAAGCCCAGCCTGGTAATATATTTGTATATCACATCATAACATGAGCCTAATAATATATAAGAATTAGAATGTTTATTTCAATAATTCGAATGGTGTTTATTTCAATAATGCGAATGTTTAGTTAATTTGTGATCACGTATAATACTTTTGGTCGTAATAAAACCAAAAATATTCGCAGTTTGTTCTCACGAACTTTATAACAAAAGAATTGAGCATGCATGTAGTTCTATGTCCGGTTTTGTTTTCTGAAAACATTTAAATATGATACATAAAGAAATTTTGAGTCTTAAAATAAATAAACAGAATAAAGTTTTAACTCTGGAAAGTATCTTGAAATTTGGAGAATGTTATACTAATCATTGCATATTACATTCAATCTCCTACCTGAACCTTTAAAGTGTCCACTTTTATCAGTAGCTCTGGATCTGTTATGATTCACACCAAAGAAAATTCCTGTAGCTTTTCTATAGCTTTCGATAAAATATTCAAGCTCTTGCTTGTTATTGACATAACCTAAGGAAAAGACATAAGGTAAAGAAAATTGTCTTATATAGGAGAAGAGAAGAAGCATTTGGAATAAAATCATAGAATAGACCAAGAATTTGAATTACAGTGATCACAGAGAGCGCCAAAAAATATAAGATGTCGCGAAGAAATAATCTCAAGAAATATATACGGTATAACAAATGATCACAAGAAATATGTTTACCTTGGTAATAATTCCCCACTTTCTTTAAATCGTGGATGCAATTAAGAATCGAATCCATAATAATAGATAATAAATAGTAGAATGATATAATATATGATGATAAATACGATAGATAAACTTTTATTTTCCAGAAAATAATTTAAAACGTAAATACGCGCCTCTGAACAACAATAATATGCTTAACGTTAAAACGCGCACGAGAAGAGCACAATTTCACTCGAAATATCACTCGAAATAATTTTCTCGAAACCTTTTTTGCACACCGTTCTCACTGGATTTATGCTTTCCCCCTTTTTGAGTAGACAAAATCAAAATTATTTTGGTAAGTCCTTCTAAAATATTACCTCGAACACTGGTACCAAATTTCAAAATGGTAGCACTGCGGGAAAATGGTCTAATAAGAAAAGTGATATCACAAAGCGGTAGTAATAGCCTGTCCAAACCTTGTTCGGTGGGCTATATATCAAGGAAGAAGATTCCCAACATACATAATAGATGCCATTGTCAAAGTCTCATAGAAAATTAGCACGTCAAAATTATTTCTAACTCTTGACATCTCCCCCATATCATTTGGGTATTATATTTGTTTGAATATGATAAAATCGGAAAGAACCTTTTGCAAATTTCAAAACCTTCACGGAAGTTTATTGTTGAAAATAATGCAAAATATCAGCTATTCTCAAAAGTTTATTCTCGCAAAAAATTGTGAATAAATCTTTCGTGAAATTTATTACAAAGAGGTCTAGGTAATTTATCGTAAAGTGAATTTCTCGCGCAAATGTTTTATTTTCTCGTGTATTCTCTCCTTATTCGTGAATGTTTGTGTTCTTGAAAAAAATCATATTTCTTCAATTCTCACAAGTTTATTCCCGCAAATTATTCAGAAATCATCTATATTTTCGTGACAGTTTATTCGAAATATTTAGCAAATTTCTTTCATCACAGAAGTTTCTTCCCTTAAAGTAGATTTTTTAATGAAGAAAAAATTATTGAAATTTATTGGATTAATTTTTGCACGGATTAATTTAATTTTTGCAGATTTCGCGGATTCTGGCAATTTTCACAAAATTAAATCTACGCAAAATATTGAAGGATCCGGGAGTACATGAAATTAAATCTGATCGAAAAATCGGTGGAAGAAATACTGAATACGAGAAGACGGAAATGCATTTGACAATTTCGAATTGTAAAACTATATCATGAAGGTGAAAATATCGTATTAAATAAAGAAGTGATTTCTTTCTTCTACTTTTATGTCGCAGTCGCGAAAATTAACCCCCAAAAATATTTGAAAATTAACCATCTGCGAAATGAAATCTGTGCGAAACTTTTGAAAATTAAACAACCGCAAAATTAAATCTGCCCGGAAAATCTAAAATTTGGCTTCCGTGAAATTAGATTCTCCTGAAAATTGATCCACTTTTAGATAGTCAAATATAAAAAACATTTTAAATATGATTTTATTTGTCACTGAATACCTACAGTACAGTAGTATATCCAGACGTAACCAATCAAACTTTACGATTGCCAAACAAATCAAATACAATCAATAGAAAATCAATGGATTAGATTTCGACTGTCGATGC
>JAULBZ010004255.1:0-15038 GCA_032360805.1 Neoturris breviconis | reverse complement strand
AGCCCCAGCCGTTTTACTATATTTTTGGCCCAAATATTGTCTCTAAGTGATATGACGTCATAATTGACAAAAATAAAATTTTTCTTCAAAGTTTCTTACTTATTATCATAGATGTCTAAAAACTTAACGATACGAATTAATTGCGTTATTTGTATGAATATTTCCGGCTATCTACATATTTTTTAATAATTATTAAATTCTCCTTAACTACATGGAGAAATGACCTTGCATCAATTGTTTTTTCAGGATGATACGAAGAAACCTATATCCATTGCGAGGTTGTTGACTCAGTACTCTTCTTTGTAAATTTTATTCTTGATAGTTCCTAAGAAATGTACTACCACTGCTGAATTTTACTTGGCTGTATAAAGGTGTCTGATATGCCTATTGATTGTATGTTGTTGAATATCTATTTATAGCACTTATCATTCATATGGTGTTAAAAATTTAATATTTTTCACAGGCATTGGCAAAGGAGTATGTAGATCTGGAAATGTCAGCAGTGTAAAAGTATGACTGTCACATTTTTTATATTATGTTGCCCTTCTTATATTAAAACATGTCATTTCAACATCTCCTTCATGTAAATATTCTGGATATTTCTGTAAAATCATTAGTAATCATCATACACATACACATATACAGTAGCCCTGATTTTTAAATAGTGTCTGTTATTTTATTTTACTGTTAAATTATTTCTAACCATCATTGAAAGGGGATCTGAATATTGATCTCTGATATGGTTACTAAAATTTATTTTATATTGCTATGTATATCTACATGAACTAGGTTTTCTTTTGTTTGTTTTGTTTTTATTGTGACTGTTTCATGTATTACCCTGAGCCTGTTCATATGGAGGTGATCTGACCTGGCTCGCCTAGACGATATGTTTTTCAGCAATTAAAAAAATAGAAATTGAAATTTTATCTGTGCATACTATTGGAGTATTTAAGGAATAAGGTGAGCTGGCTCGGTTAACGAGTTGGCCCAGTTGTGTGTGTGTGTGTGTGTGTACGAACATTTTACATCCCAGCTTAACCGGGTTCTCGGCAAATCCAACCGAGATCCTAGCTAGGCAGGCTGGCTTATTTTCAATATTAACACGTTTTTTCTATGTATTTCGTAAGACAAATGAGATCGACCAGGCCAGCTCACTCGAGTGGAGCTCCTAACTCTTCATTGTTTTAGTGATAATCTTCTTACAATGGCTCTTATTTACTTGTATATTTATTGTAATACATTTATTTACCTATTTATAACTATGTTGTAAGAGATTGTTCTACAATAAAAAACGAGACTTAAAAATTCAAATGCGTATAAACACTGTCAACGACGAGAAGAACAGCAATCACTGAACAAGTCGCAGATCGTCAAAGTTTAAACGCATTCAGACTTACCTACGTGATACTTTATCGTTTATTGATTTGACTCATGTTTGTTCTTTGTTCTTAGGATTAAATGACAAGAATGTACCATCAGAACATTCAAGATCGTTATTATTTAAGTTGGCACGTGATCAGACTGAACCTAACAACCTTGAGAAGGTTACTTTTAATTATTCTAGAAAAAGTAGAGAAATTTGAATTAGAAAAATCACTTTTGGGAAGGGCTTGAACGTTTCTTTACTACCTCAAAAAATTAATCACGGTGATTATCTTGAACTTTTCTTTACTACCGCAAAAACTTAATTAAGGCAAACCTCGGCCGCCGAATACAAAATTCTGCCAGAGATACTTTAATAGGATAAATTTTCGCGGGCCCAAACTTTCGCAAAATGTTTGGATTTTACTTTCACGAATGATGAAAAATAATGCAATTCGCGAGGGATAAACTTTCGCGAATAAAGGAATATAAAAAATTTCGCGGGCATAAATATTCGCGAGTGGGAACAGATAACATATGTTATATATTTTTTTATGAATATTAATTGGTACAGTGAGGGCTAGAAATAGCTTATAGCGTAGTAGTAAAGATGTCGGCTACTGTTAAAAACCACATGCTGATTGATCGTTATGCTGAGCTTGTAAATGAGCGGTACGCAGAACCTAAAGAAGAAATAGTTTTAGGCTTGTCTCTTGTTGCCATTCCAAGTCGTGTGTCAAGTCAAAATTTCTCAATCGAAAAAAGCTGTATATATAACTAAAATTTATTCAGGACATGTTCAGGAGGGTTACGCAACATCCTACTCTGGAGCTTGTCTGGAGCTTATCAACTACTATTGTAATTGACTAAGTTTGACCCT
Source organism: Neoturris breviconis (assembly GCA_032360805.1). Classification (NCBI taxonomy): domain Eukaryota; kingdom Metazoa; phylum Cnidaria; class Hydrozoa; order Anthoathecata; family Pandeidae; genus Neoturris; species Neoturris breviconis. The sequence continues at coordinate 12,796 of JAULBZ010004255.1, read as the reverse complement.
GATATAACTGCTGAACATCACCTGTGGAGGAGTGTTTTTGAGTATAGGGTTCAGCTTTTAAGCTGAACGCTATACTCAAAAAACGCTCCTCCACATGTGATGTCCAGCAGTTATATTCAGGCTTGTTATAAAAGATTTGAAAAGTGAAAATTGTTGATGCTTGTTATGATAGTTTACGTATACCACTATTAATGGTATGTGGTCAGAATAATCACTGTAAATAATCACTGTGGAGGAGGAATTTGTGAGCATAGCTTTAGGCTACAAAGCCTGAATCCATGCTCAAAAGTTCTTCCTCCACAGTGGTTTTACTCTTATTTTGACTATTATGTACTTTATATTGTAGCCACTGGAAAGGGTATGCATATTATAAAGTGTAGCATAATTTGAAATGTGCATTTGTCTTTCATTAGCCAAATATTTATTATTCCATACTTCTGTAGTTGTTATTTTTCATCTTTCGTTGATATGTTTAGGGGGATTTGCACCTGCCCAACAAAGATCTAGAGCGAGAAGCAGTAAAGGTAAAAAAAATCATTCTTATGGCATCTATGTATAGCGACTTTTCTTCTAAGTGAAGAACAAACTAATTATGTAAATCCTGTAATAAGTGCCTAGGGCACATGTGGAGGCACTTATTAATAAAACACTAAAAGTTGTATAAGTATAGTATATAGTATAAGCAAGCCTGAATATAACTGCCAGACTTCATCTGTGGAGGGGTGTTTTTTAGTATAATATTCAGCTTCATTATACTCAAAAAACACTCCTCCACAGGTGATGTCCGACAGTTATATTCAGGCTTGATAAGTAGTCCTCTTGTCATTTTGGTGTTTAATATTTAGGAGTAATAATAAAATTATTGCGTATTTCCTTTTGTGTTTTAACAACTACTAATGGTGCGCTATTTCATAAGGGCCATGCCTCAAGGATAAATAAAGACTGTCCTGCATAATAAGCTAATAATCACTGTGGAGGAGTGATTTTTAGCATAGCATCAGACCACAAAGCCTGAAACTATGCTTAAAAATCCTTCCTCCAGAGCGACTATTCGCTCTTATATTGTCCACTCAGACATTGTCTGTGGAGGACTGTAATTTTAGTATAGTATCAGCTAGAAAACTATACTCAAAAAACATTCCTCCACAAGTGATGTCAAACTGTTATATTCTAGCTTGTGTATATATTATATGAAAGTATATATCTATAAGAGTAAATAATCACCGTGGAGGATGGATTTTTGAGCTTAGCTTCAGACTTTGTAGCCTGAAGCTATACCCAAATATTACTCCTTCACAGTGGTAATTTTTTCTTATTTCAACCTCTGTGCCAATAGACTTGTAATTCATTGGTTTCTTAAATGCAAAGAAAATGCTTATTCAATTATTCACAAATACATGCAAATGAGGTGTTGGCTGCTGAAAGTAGAGCTTGTTGCAATACAATCACTTTTTCTGCACTTCCTGTGAATAGGTCTATGTTAGTAGTCTTTTAAATTCTAATTTGTTCTTATTCAGCGATTGACACTAAAATGTTGCTATACAGTTCTTCATTGTTTTGCTAGGTCCCAATAGACCACAATATCAACAACAGCCACCACAGCAACAACAATTTGGTTCTACACAATTATTTGATGATACTAGTGGTTATAGTAATCAAAATATGATGCAACAACCAAGTCCAGGACAACAAGATCAACAGCAAATGTTTCCAGGTCAGCAGATGTTGAGTGAACCAATGGCTAGTATGGCGGTTCAATATGGGTCACAGTTTGTCCCTGCTGGGAAGGAATTTGTGGAAGAAAAGGTAAAAATATTTGCATATGGAAGGTATTGGTTATTTAGACTCTAGAAATAGTGTCATTTTCTAAGAACTTTGTTTTGTTGGAATAGTTTGGTCTATGCTTATTCTGGTTCTCTCAGTTCGAAAAAAGGTAAAGAAAAAATCATCAGCTTTAGAAATTTAACAAATATTCAAACTTGAGTGAGTCCACGTGTCCTCCACCCCCTGGTCCTCCAAGCAAACTCTTTCCCCAGGAAAATTAACTCCCCCTCTGGCAAACAAAACCATTTTTCCCCCATAGTGTCCACCAACCCCTGATCCCTTGACAAATCTGTCCCACTGGAAAATTAACTGCCCCCTATTTTTATATATCGAAAAACACGGGTCTTACAACAAGAGATATGACAATATCAATTAAAAAGTGATATTCAACAACCAACCTAAGTAAACCAAATTTAAATGACACATACATGTATATGCAAGTGAAAATATATTGATTGACAACAATTTATGTTGCTCTATATTGCCATCCCCCCCCATGGAAACGTATCCCCCAAAAAATAAATCCCCCTCCTCAAAAGCAAATTTTACCATTCCCCCAAGCAGGCAAATTCAGAAATCTGAGTCCCCCCTCAGCAGACTGGAGTGGGGGGAAGACACTATGGAGTCTGTTAATATTTATATATTGTATATGATTTTCTTGTTTTGTTCTAGATTCAAAGTTTTATATCAATATCAAAATTAAAATATTATTTTGCTGTTGACACAAGTTATGTTCTCAAGAAACTTGGCTTAGTCATTTTCCCTTTTGCACATCAAGTAAGTGTTCTAAATAATTTATAAAAGACAAATACTTCAGTGTACTAATTAAGAACAAATATAATCATCGTAGAGGTAGGAATTTTTAGCATAGCTTTTGGCTTTGTAGCCTAAAGCTTTGCTCAAAAATCTCCCATCCACAGTGATTATTTGCTCTTATTTTGACAACTGTATTAAGGTTCAAGTTTTATCTTTACTGCTTGCTTGCTGTTTCGTTATACCACCACATTCTTGTGGCTAGATTTACCAATTCAATTTTAAGGCTGCATTTATTTCATTAAAATAGTTCACTAAAGGGTGATAATTGTTTTGTATATAATATAATAAGTGTTATGTTCTACTTAGTTATATAACCATTCCAATAAGAACATGTAAAATAATAAAAAAAAAATGGTGAAACAAAGATGAAAATGGTGTATTAGTGCACAAAAAAGAACCTTTTTCACAATCGAAATTGGCAAATTAAAGGTGAAAATACTAGTTGAGCTCATATGGAAGAGCTTGAAAAATAAAAAACATTGCTTTTTATTTCATGTAAAAATCTTTATCGATTCTCAAGATTTCAAGATTTATGCGTAAATTATGACATCATAGTTTGGTAGTCCTTATATAGTAAGGTACTTTATTGTTAATATCTCTGCAGGTAATACTGATTGGAGTATAAAACTTTCCAGTTATGTAGATTATCGTAAATTACATCTTTCGAAGCAAAAAATATTTTCTCAAATCGCACCTGTAGCTAGTTCTAGATCTCTTTGTATTATTGCTGACATTGCAGTATTGCAATAAGTGACAATGAAATAACATATACAAATTTATTATTTTCTTATTCATTACATTAATAGGGATTCTATCCGGAAATTTGAACATTCAGCACTAACTCATTGTCTGTATAAATCACTATAACCAAAACACAAAGAAACTTGGATCTAGCTACCAGTCCCTTTTTGAAAGATAAAACTATTCCAAAAGATGTAATTTACAAGAATCTACATAATTAGAAAATTTTAAACCTCAATCAACATTACATGTGGAGATATTAACTATAAAGTATTTTTGTCGATGAAGGAATTTTTGAATGTACCCCACTCTGCAGTGATTATTTACTTTCTTTTTGAGCACTATTGCCGTTCTTTTCAGTTTTTGTGTTCATTACTTAGGATTGGTCACTAAAATATGATAAATCAGAACCAGTTGCTCCAAGATATGAAATAAATGCACCAGATTTGTATATACCCTGTAAGTAACAACAAGAACGAATCTGCACAGAAGTCAGGTCAACAGACTTGTAGTGGATTGGTATCTTTGGTACAAAGAAACCAATCTATTGCAAGATTGTTGACTCAGTACTCTCTTCTGTAAATTTTATTTTTGAGTCAATCCTTAAGCAGATCTGTAACAAACTTACAAAAAAACTTGGCAAGAAAATAACCAATTAGAAGAGTTTTGAAGGTTGATTTCCATGAGGGGAAAAATTCCGCACAGAACCAAAATAAGACGCAAAAATCGACATCACACATCATCAATTTCTACCAATGAAAATGTCTTCTTTTCACATTTGCATGGAATTTTGTGCCTAATGGAAATCAACCTTAATCCTCTTCTCTATATATTACGCTTATTTTGACCATATAAAATACAGTGGGCTGGGCACAATAAGAGCATATAATCCTGTGAAGGATGGATTTTTGAGCATAGCTTCAAGCTCCAAAGTCTGAAGCTATGCTCATAAATTCCTCCTCAGGGATTATTTACTTATTATTTATTTTGATCGCCTAAAATAATATCTAAGAATGGTGTTATTGTGTTAGCTGAAAATATTCTTAAAAATCTCTCCTCCAAAGTGATGACCAGCATTTATTTCAACCCTTGGTGTTGTGATATTAATAATTTTATACTTCACAACAACATTATTCACTTGAGAGTATTCTTCTCCACGGATGATATTGCAGAACCGAAGTTATGTTCTAAAATCACCCCTTTACAGTGATTATATGCTCTTATTTCAATCATAGCTATTTTTCTCTGGTATCTTCCATTATGGTTGCTTTTGCGCTTCCTAGTTCTTCTAACTGTTACATTCATTTTTCCATTGATAAATTTAAGGTAGATTTTCACTAGGTGAAGAACTTTGTGTGATAGCTAAAAGAAGACAGCCCATTGGTAGATGTCTTTTTTTGGCTTTCGCACAAAAGGTTCCGCCTATTAGAAATCCACCTTTATTTACAACGTTTTCAACATTTTCTAGCGTAATCATTTCCGTTTATGTATAATCTTGTTCTTTTAAGCAATGGCATTTGCTACATATGTTCTTGTGTGCAGTTATATCTTGGGATTACAAAATAGGTATGTAATATTATTTTTATGAGCAAATTGTAACATTTGAAGGCAAAATAGTAAAAGTTACGGAAACATCAGATTTTGTGAAAGGGTTTTCAAGGATTTCATTTAGCATTTCAAATGCTTTATTTGGAGTTTTAAAAGTTTTATTTAGCGGGCCTTGGAAATTTCACCGCAATGCTTATTCCGGTTCTGTGAATTTTTAGATTTGGGACCCTTCGTTTGTTTCTGTAATTAGCTAAGGTAAAGTTGTCAGATATAATTTTCCCTCAGTATTTTCAAAACTAAATATACTTCGTTAAAGCCCTTTCGTTAATGCATATCAGCCATTACACTATTTATCCTAATTATTAAAATTCATATCCATTGGAGAGAGGTTTCTTAAAACACAATATGGCCATTACTGGCAGTGGTGTGATGACTTTGTGATGACGTTACTCTTTTTTTGCAGGAATTTCTTGCAGGCGCTGCATCCCACAGAAACTATAGTAGGAAAGAAAGCAATACTATTTCTGAAAAAAGCATCACTCTTCTTGTGGTGCAGAGTGACATAATGTTGTCTGGTTTATACATACGTCCTTTTCAAAATAATAAACAATATTTATTTTTAAAATAAAAGAAAGATGACTGATTAATCAAGACAACACCTGCAGGGGTTAGAATAACTGTCAGTCATCACTGTGGAGGAGAGATTTTTCCGAATATTTTCAGCCAAATTGGCACACGTTTTTTTTCTTCTTGCGTTACTAAAAGATCTGATGTCCGAAGAAAAAAGAATGGAATAGAATGCCATGGTTGCTCAAATGGAGCAAAATTCAACAAGTCATATGTAATGTTTAGAGCAAACATTTGATGCATGTTTCAGGAATTTCATGTGACCAACAAGAAAGATATATGAGGACATAGTCTTTCTTGTGACATGGTGACAATGAAGTAAATATTCGAGTCAATAGAAAATATGTCTACCAGCAGCTATGGAGGAATTGTTGGGAGGAAGAAACAAATAACGAAGTAACAATAAAAAACTCGGAAACGAAATAACGAAACGTAAATATAGTTACCGTAACGAATTAACACGGAACCAAAATATTCTGAATAGAACTGATATCACTGTCAGCGTTTCACAGAGCCATTAGGTTCTGAAAAGACCATTGGGTTCTGAAAAGAATTGCAACAGGACTCCCATCCTAGATTCCGTGAATTCTGAATTTTGAAGCTTCTTTATTGTTTCAAAATAATATCTGAGTATTTTTTATTTAAGAACCTCCCAAATATTCCTTACTATCTATCAGTAGTCGAAATAGAGAGTAAATAATCACTCCTCCACAGTGACTATTTGCTCTTTTGACCACTGTCTATATTTGCATTAGCAATTCCTTGTATCATCATTATCACATTAAATATTACAGTTATCCTCTTCAATGGATAGTGTGTATATGCAAATATATATTCCTTCTGCTTAGTTTGGCATCTTCTTTCAATACCTGGTTTGCTTTTGTTTTGTCCTATAAATAATGTTCTTATCAGTACATATATAGTTTATATATACTTTACATCTGACATACGATTTTACATACCTTATTCCTTCTGCTATTTGTGCCTCTCATATATTTTTGCGCCTTTAATTTTCACATCTCTAATTTTCACACACTTGACTCTTGCGTCCGTTTTTTGCCCGTTTTTCTCATTATTCTCCAGTTATTCACCTTTGATGCATAAATATAACTCCTTTAATTAAAGGGGCATAAAAATTAAATCAAATAAGGTACAGGAAAAAAAGAAGAAAAAATTTTAAACAAAAAGTTACAAATCATATTTATTATCTATTTCCTGATTATTTGCTTACTATATTATATTCTGATTTATGTGTAGTGCTATTTTACTCATAGATTCACTCCAGAACAACTGGGTATGACATCTAGCTCAGCGCTAGCATGGTTATTTATTGAATTAATGGTTATTATCATGACTATGTACGTTATTGGTATATCGTCACAAGTTAGATACTTGGATTTACTGGCGCTTTGTGGCTATAAATATGTTGGGTATGTATTGGTTGTTGTAGTCCTAACCCAGCCGGCAAAAACCTGTTCAAAGTCAGAAAAATAACGTTAGAACAACGTTTTGTGAACGTTGTTCTAACGTTATTTTGCTGACTTTGAGCAGGTTTTTGTCGGCTGGGAATAACTGTCAGACATTATGTACTTGTAGCACACAAAGCCTGAAATTCCCTCCACCACAGTGGTTATTTATATTTGTTTATGTTCAAACCTGCTCTGTGTTGTATTTATTTTATTAAAACTTGTTCTGTATTTTTATTTTGGTACCTATTCTGTAAAGTATTTATTTATTTGAACCTATTCGGATAGTGTTAAAATTAGCAATTACAAACGGAGTTTTTTCACGATTGCTGTTCGGGGGGAATATTTATGGATGACTATGAATCAGTGTCGATGATAGCCCTAAGACATGACAGGGCTCGAAATAACAGCCGGTCATCACTGTGGAGGAGAGATTTTTCAGAATATTTTCAGCCAAGTTGGCTGAAAATATTCTGAAAAATCTCTCCTCCACAGTGATGACCGGCTATTATTTCGAGTCCTGCATGAAATATATACTGAGTGAAGTAAAATCGTTAGTTTAATCATGTGTGTAATACTAATCTTTGAGCCTGGAACTAACAGACACTGATGGAGGAGTGTTTATACTAAAAAAACTCCATAGATGAAATCCAGAATTTATATTCAGGCCTATGAAAGAGTGTTATACTCAAAAAATACTCCTCCATAGATGATATCCAGAATTTATATTCAGGCTTATCTTAGGAACTGGAAGTTGTACTAAAGTGGAACATTTTTACATGAATTATTTGTCGCTTACTTTTCAGTATGACACTGGCAGCATTAAGTGGTCTTATATTTAAGTCACTTGGGTATTATATTGTGCTCGCTTGGATGAGCATTTCTGTATCATTCTTTCTCGTAAGTAATTTATTTTTCAGTGATCCAAATAAGTGTAAAATAATCCCTGTGGAAAAAGGAGTTTTGAGCATAGCTTCAGGCTTTTTATAACCTGAAGTCATGCTCAAAAATTGCTCCTTCACAGTGATTATTTGCTCTTATTTCCATATGATATTTCGGTAGGTTATTGACACCACCGTTATCAAGCTACTGCTGATCTGGATATCAACTTGCTCTTGTTTCGAATACCGCATTTTGGAAAATTTAAATTGTTTCCAAATTAATCTTCTCAAAAGTTTATTGAATTCAGAAACCTTCATATTTGGACTGCAGGACCTTAAATAAAAATAAATAATCACTGTGGAGGAGGGATTTTTGGGCATAGATTCGGGTTTTTTAAGGCTTTCAATCCCTCTTCCACAGTGATAATTTACTCTAATTTCGACCTCTAGTCAAAGCTTCAAGCAAAAACTCAACATAAAATAGTCTTATTTATTTTAAGGAAATACAGACTTATTTTGACAAGTTAATTCTGCACTCCAAAACCGGCCTAAATCCACTACCTTTCGGGTTGATGTATCTCTCTCCCACAATGCCCTACAAAACTTGCACATTCCATGTTGCAATTCAACTTTGTATGTATATGTCCATTGAAGATAGCTATTATAAGCTGTATCGTTTGCATCTAAATATTTTATATAATCAGTTAGATGAGTAATGTTGTTAAAATCTTGAATATCAATGTAACTATTTGGAATGGCGATCCTTGGATCACTGTAGTTTGCCTTACCTATAACTATTGGCACCATGTGTTTTTGTAAACCATGTTGGAAATATTTTTCAGTGACGTAATCATCGCAGTACGAATTCTCCATTGCTAAATAAAATTTATACCGTTTCTGCATCTCGTTACATTTCTTTGATTTTTTTGGACAGTCTTCTAGCTCTGGATTTATTTGCTTTTTGCAGCCACCATACACGTCAATACCGATATATTTCTTTAGTGTTTTAACAAAGTTCATTCTGCTGTCGCAATGGCTATTGAAGAAGAGAATCAACCGGTCTCTTCCTGTTGCAAAATTTCTTCCCATAGTTACTTTCTTATCATTTTTATTTAGCTTTCTATAAGAGAAATAAGGTATGAAAACTTCGGATGAAGGTCTGTACGTTGCTGTCCAGTTGAAAATACCGTTGTATATATTTGGTTCATAGTATGTATAGAGTGGACTCTCATGCATCATCCAAATCCAAATTTGATTTGTATTATTAGTAAGGCTTCTTAGACGCTTTAACGCATCTGGACTGGGTAAATCTCTGCCGTGGAAGAGGACTGCATCACTTTTGTTTAAATCATTCTTATCGTATGTGATGTGACAATGATTAACTGGACACGGTGTAGTATTATCTAACTCGGTAAAGTTGTAATCGACTGGTGTTGCCTTCCATCGAGGATTACCGAAAACCGATGTATATAATAGAATTAACTTTGCTTCCAATGAATTTATGTTTATTTCTGTATTCGATGTTGATTCGTTTTTTATAACCGATGTTGTTGCTAACTCAGTGTATACAACAGTATCTTTTGTGTTCGTGTTGTTGTTTTTAATTTCGGGTCGTGTATGTGAGAGTGTAAGATTGTTTATGTTATCGTTCTTGGTTTCAGGTGTTGTTGCTAACCCGTTATATAAATCAGTATCATTTTTGTTCAAGTTTTTGTTGCTAATATCGGATGTAAGATTGTTGTTGGTGTTACCGTTCTTATTTTCAGGTGTTGTTGCTAACTCTGTATGCGAAATAAGAGAGTTTTTCTTCGCAATATTATTTTTTATTTCAGAAGTTGATGTGTGCTTAGATGATGATGATGACGATGATGATGATGATTGGGGTGTTGTTGTTTCAGGTGTTGTTGCTAACTCTGCTTGCGAAATAAGAGAGTTTTTCTTCGCAATATTATTTTTTATTTCAGAAGTTGATATGTGCTTAGATGATGATGATGATGATGATGATTGGGGTGTTGTTGTTGTTATATCCTTTTGTTTCGTAGAAAGATATACCTTCTCGTTTAATTTGCTTGACTGTTCTCTAGTTGGCATTACTTCGTTACTTTTATCTGTTTCAAAACTGTTACTCTTTGTAGATTCTTCCCCGTTGCTGCTTAAACTCTTTGTAGATTCTCCCCCGTTGCTGCTTAATATAAGCTTTTGGGCGGTCAAAACATCAGTAGATGATCTATCCTCTGAAGTACCAGCCTTGATCTCTCTATCGCCACCACCATTCTTAATTTGATTGGACTGTATAGAATGAAGCTCTTTCTCCCAATGTACTTGTTGTTGTGGTTTGAATGTTTCCACTGACTCGAAGTTTTCTACCCATTCATAAATCTTTTTCGTTATCGCTATGTTTGTTAGTTGGTTTTGAACAAGAAAAATCAATACACAAACTCCTATAATAAGGAGAAGAAATAATTTTTTCTCTGTCATTTTTTATGTTTTGACTTTATGAAGTGAAGTTTGCACTTGTTTGGAGATTTTTATAGCACCATGATTACAAAACACGTTTTAGACGAGATTGTTTAACACATTGTCGTATAAAAGTGTTTCCATGGAAATGCTTATTGTGATATATATATTCTCACCTGTATTTAACAATGTGCTATATAAAGCTCGGTTTACAATTACTGCCGTGCAACAGTCGGACGATTGTCGTATTGTCGTTAGAATTTGATTCTAACATTGCACACCTTTTCTCATAAACATACCGTCTATAAACATAGTGACCCTGAAAATTAAGCATAATACTAAACATTTTCTAGCCTGCTTCCTTCTGTCAGTCAAAAAGCTAACCTACTCAACCTCGTTCCCAGGGCTTCTTGACTTTTTGAACACGGAAGAGTCGCTCTTTCGTGTTCGAAAAGGCAAGAAGCCCTGAGAACGAGGTTGCTAACCTACTAACTTATGTGAACTACAGTGCAAAAAATAAAAACTGGTTTATAGTTTTCCAGAATTAATTCAATCTCGTTAAAGGTAGAGATTGTTTGGTTTACCGATCTTGTCTCCTTCCGTCCGTCCGCAACGAAATTTTGCAATGAATCACTCCCACCCGGCGAATACAGCACCACCTAGAGAATAGAAACGCGAAAAATAGATACGCTATCTTACACGATAGTCACTGCACAAAAAATACCATAAGCCGTAACACTGTTACTATTCCCGTGGCTATAAGTTTTCTGAAAATATTTTTTGGAGCTGATTGCTGAAAGTTTTTACCCACATAAAAAACATTTTTATGATGGAAAAGAAGCTACAGATCTTTGAATTAAGGATAAAGTAAACATTTTCCTGTTCAGCCAGGCAAAAGCAATGAGGTCAGGATGGTTCAACGCGGTCCGACGTTAATACCTATTCTTTTGTTGTTGTTGTTTGTTTTTCCATCTCGTATCATAGACGAACGAAAATATTCATGCTGCGGATTTAGGATACTCTTGCATTGGACTTCTTCTGTCTGATTTGCTCGGTGCATAACCTGTTTAGTCTAAACACAGATCATAGGAATGTCCTCAGAACGACAGATTACATTTAAAATAAAAATTTAAAATAATTATTTATCAAATGAAAGTCAACTTTTAAAACACACGTATAAAAAATATATTCTGTATGTTTAGTACACAAACAATTGAAACAAGATCAGCACGATCATATAAACAATACATCTTATTATCACAAAAGAATAAGGCTAAGAATCTCCACCACAAAGGATTCATATTTAGTATTCACTTAAAGTCCTTTGGGCTCCTTAATAACGCGAAGGAGAGAGCGCTTAGCTTCCAGAGAGACTCTCTTAACGACTCTCAAACTAACTCGATTGCAACTGATGTGCTAGGGAACGCAATACCAGCGAGATTGTTCACGCATAGGATGCGTCTAGTTATAATTTGAACAAAGTGTATGCTGTTGATAATATCAATGGGAATGACTAATTTTCAAAACAAGTTATCTGATGTTCTAACTTAAAGGTACAGGCTATAATAATCGTAGCTGCAGCCCTGTTAAAATGTGTCACTAAACCTAATATTCGTACAGGCTTACATAATTAAACAGGCAAACCATTTTCAAGTGTTTCCAATAATGCTAAATTATATTTCAAAGTATAGCGAAAATAAAATTTGAACGACTTTAGAAATATATCCAAGCCATGACCAAAAACGATAGTCGTAATATAAACGCCCAAATACGGACGCAATTTTTTACATCGATGAATTTTGATCAATAAAGTATTGAAAGCTGTCGGGAGCCAGATGTGAAGCAAAACCAAACGTGAAGCACTTTAAATATTCACAAAAATTTCAGGGGGTATAAACAAAAAGACGTCAACTAATTATAATAAAACATTATCACAACGTCGGGTATCTAACGTCGATACAACCAACTATATACAACATTGTTAGAACGTTGTATATATAACGTTGGAACAACCAAGCTACAACGTTTAGTACGGTTGGCGCAACTAAATATATGCAACGTTGTTGTAACATCGGATAGATAACATTGATACAACCAACTATAATACAATGTTGCTACAACTTCAAACTTGTTATAGCGTATTATAGCCAAATTTCTTTTGAGTGAGAGTGGTATTTGTTAAAATACAAACTGTGGATCGGGGAAGAGTACGTGCTCTCCCCACTTTGTTGCTAAGAATGAATATAAAAACCGATACGAGTTTCTTGCAAAGGAAAAATCACTGCATGATTTATGTAGCTCAAGGGAATTCTAAAATACAGAAAATATGAACAAACTGTGCTTTGTAAATTTTTTTGTAATTCTAAATTCCGCAGAATAGCCCAGAAAATCGTTTTGAGGCCATTTTAGAGGGCCTAAACCGAAAAACCTTCTTTG